>CAJUYG010000323.1:193801-203990 GCA_910591675.1 Galerucella calmariensis
CTTGTGTAAATGGAATGGACTCGATAGACTTTTCGCATACTGTATGTACCAAACGGCAAATTGTTACATGTTCTTGTTACCATCATCTAACAGCGGAGCGTAATATCTATTTATCTCTCTCGATTTTGAATGGGAATTCCCTAGTGATACGTCGAAGTTTTAATGTTTATCCAATATTCTTATAATAACTTACTCCATCTTTGTCCATACAAGTAAGCATTAACAGTTGTAGATTAATGTTTTTCGTTCGCATATCTTTTCTTTACACGTTTGTAGTCAATGGTTTGTCGATAACTTCATAGCACAAAGGTGACGCCACAAACGCAATGGCGCACTTTTCAAATGGTTTGACATTCGTATTTTTAAATTAATATATTTAAAAATGTAGCTCAATGGGTTGGGTTTAATTGATTTCAACTGTTAATGAAGAAAATCATGTGGTTGAATTTACTTGCGTCTAGCCGAAGGATTTAATTTTTGGGCCCGCATGCGCATTTCCTTTATAACACTCACTTGTTCCCAAATGACTACCTACTTATTATTTTGTAAATAGAAAATTATTGTAACTATGTATAAAAATATCAGAAAATAAGAAATAGAAAACTAAAAAAAACAAGAAAACCCATGCCCAAACCCGGTTTCGAACCTAGGACCTCTGGGTTGTGAGCTCAGTATGCTACCTACTGGCCAAATCTCGTCACATTCAGTCATATCGAATAAAAGGTTAAAGGCTGTATGGACGCATGCGCACCTCAAGATAAACTCGTGATGTAATGCGCATGCGTGCCTGCGGGCTCAAAAATTAAATCCTCCGGCTAGATGCAAGTGTTGAATTTTTGTTGCACACTTCATTGTCAGCACATTAGGAATATGGTAAATGTGAAAATTTATTATAATGAAATGGAAACTATACTCATAATTTGGGTTTACTAACTCGTTTATTATTTATACACAATTTATAATTTTTGAAAAATTGTACTCGCATTTTTTAATAATTTGTACTTAAAACAAAGCGTAACGAATTTTGTTCATTATATGCACATATGAATATTTTTTTATTCTGCTTTTACCGCCGTTTCACACTTTTATAGAAACTCTAATAAACGCTATTGCTTAATATACTGATCCACATAATCGATGCTGTTTTTCAGTATAATTTTCTCCGTTGTCCTCATTTTAATAGCTAGTATTTGATTGGCACTTAATTCTTTCTCTTCCAGTAATTTAAGATCTTCCTCAATAGTTGTCTTGTAAATGCCCAGAAGCAATTTTAGTCGGGCTTGAAGAAAAGTCCAAGATTTCTTCTCGAGACTCGTATCTAGGGCGCATTCTAGGTATTGTACGTCGTCGGATCGGTCGTTTTCCAACCAGTGCCGGAGTTGTTCTGAAACCATAAAACGATATCGTTAAATATTGACTTTCACTTAAATTGACCCAAAATGACGCTTTTTAAATTTATTGGAATATAATGTTTGTATACAAAATCCAAAAATATCATAAATAAACGGTTTAATTTTAAAAATGTTTTTCTCCGAAGGACATTAAATGTCAGATTATCGATCATAGAAGTTTGAGCTCTCTAATACTCTAATTGAAATTTGAAGAAAAAAACATTGTCTCTTACAAACTTAAATTTGAGAAATACACCATAAGATCACTCTCCGCATAGTTTTGCACATTTTTTTCTTTACACCAATCCATGAATTGCTGATATGCAAGTTCATAAACTTGGCGAGATTTGGGTGGAAAAAGATTTAGATATACTGCTTCGGCACTTTTCAATATATCCGCAGGTATATTTTCATCGTGTTCGGGATTCATTTTGAAAGCAGCGCAAAAACTACTACAAAAATTATGTGATTAGTACGTCTACTGACGTCTACTTGACAATCAATATTTACCAACAATACCAGATATCCAAGACTTGCTATCGCTGTTATAATTAATAAGTGTTCAAATTTATTACCAAATTATTAACGATTTTTGAATAAAACTAAATTTATTTTAATTTTGACTTGGTTGAAGAAAAAATAGTATATATCATACGGACTAAAAGGGCCTATTTTTACTATCTTGCATTCGCTCGGCTGCGCAACTGCAAATATTGCTCGTAAAAAAATATGCACTTTTAATCCTTATAATATAATATATATACTATTTAAAAAATTATATATTTTTTTCTTAAATTTCTTTAATTTCAGACTGATTTAAGCAGGCTACTATTTCTTTTTAAATTAAATTGAAATATATTTTCCCAAGATATTGAAAGACAACACAACTGGCAACTACTTTTTAAATGATCATTTGACATTTTATGCAATGTGTCAAAGATGTTCAGTAGTTTAGTTTAGATGTAGGAAAAACCTGTGACTAATGCGGTTAATTTTTCTTACATTTTCTGGTTATCTACTTTTTTTATCGCACTTACTTCGATACGCGCAGCTAGATCGCACTACCATACGATCTATCGTAACATGGAAGTATGTACAAAAAATCATCAATTGTACCCAATTTTGTTTATCATAATAGTGGATTTGTTGTATGTGATTAAAGTTTATTCAAAATCACTTTTATAAACCAAAGCACTCGTTCTTATCTTTTTCCTTTGATCTGCATAAGCCTAATCACCAATATTATATAGTTGGTAAGCGATGACTAGAGATGGCATAAATGTTAATTGAAATACTAAATACTCACCTTCGTTCATATTAAAAATTCTCACAAACGCCAAAAGTGCACCGTCAATAGGAATGGGTCCTTTTTTGATAAAGAAATTACTAGTAGGTGATAGAGATAACTTATTCAATAGTTCTGTTCTCTTTTCCCGTAACGGATCAGATTTACTGATACCAAGTTTGATCCAATAACCATCATGCTCATTGTCTTCATACACGAACCTGTAAAAATGAATATGATCACCAACAGATGTCAAGATAAGAGTATCACACTATTATAACGCCTAACAAATCTGAAAATTACTTTTCAAAAAGTAGACCGTTCATTAAGAAGCAATATCTACTTCTCGGGCTATATGCTCCGACAGACTATGAATTAAGGCAATATATAGGATTTTTACGATAAAAAGACGATGATGTCATTTTTAGTAACTTTCCTGCTTATCAGAATAAATATTAATTTACCAACCGTAAATACAATTTATCCTCAACAGCCAGGGCAATTTACAGCTAACTGGTTGGCAACACTTCAAGACGTTGTCAGATCAACTGGTAAAATTCCCCAGTTTGTTTTGACGTTTATTGACATTCGATCATCGTCTAATATTTACAAGTTTTTTTGGTGCTCTTAAATTCATTGTTTCTTTAAGATTAAAAAATCAGTTATTTTCATAACTAATTATTTAGGCAAATCTGCAGTGTGTAGTTAATAAAATGCCGAAGCAGCTGAACAGTAAATGTCAAGAGATGGTAACATCTTTGTTAAGCTATTTTGAGCGAGAATGCCGAAATGGGGGCCCGCTTTTCCGTAAGTAATAGTATTCGCTATTTATTACATAACACTCAGTGTGCAGATCGAAGATGAATTGTCAGATGAATTTAGCACCTCTATTGGTACCCCCCAGGGTGGTGTCCTAGTACCACTTTTGTTTCTTCTTTACATAAACGACCTACCCTTACCTATACATATCCCACGGACGTGTTTTTATATATGCAGATGACACCTCAATTATAATTACAGCTTGGATGAGCTACTTGAAAAAATAAGAAAAATTATGAAAGAGTTCACCTCTTGGTGTCAAAGAAATCACCTTATTATAAATGAGAGAAAAACCGTTTTTATTCAATTTACATTCCCCCTCAAGGAAGGCAATGACCTTGTTTTTGATTTTAATAATTGCACGATCACACTTCTGAAAATACAAAATTTCTAGGAATGGAATTAGATTGCAAATTAAATTTCAAAAATCACATTGACTGTTTATGTAAAAAATTGAACAAATTATATTTTGCTTTTAATAGTTTAAAATCTAATTTATATCAAGATTATTTACTGAATCTGTATTATGCACTAATATATTCTGCAATCAGCTGCAATGTGATTGTGTGGGGTAGAGCAAGCAAAATTGGGCGAGTATTTATTCTCCAAAAGAGATTTATTCGTTTGATCTTTGGCTTAGACTACAAGGAGCACTGTAGGAGCACCTTCAAGAGCAATAACATCCTGACATTCACAGGCATATAACTTCTAATTTATACCTTTATCAACAAAAACAACCTTCAGAAAAATAGTGACATACATAATCACGATACGAGATCTAAGAGTGATATTCACTTGAACAAATTTAGTCGTTCTCAATTAAAAAAGTCGCCAACATATGCCGGGGGTGAATTTTTCAGTCGGTTACCAGATGATATCAAACAAATAAACCATCTCAAGAAATTCAAAATCAGTCTTAAAAAATTTTTAATACAATATTGTTTTACTCGCTAGATGAATTTGGTAGGTGGCGTAACATCTCTTAATTCCTCACCTAATTTTGGATCTTTTTGTATTTCAAACTTTGAAAATGTAACTTTTTATTTTATTTTATTTCATTTATATGTTATATGTTTGTTATATGCTGTTGTCTGTATACATTTTAATTCTAATTTCAATTTTAATTGTTTTAATTATAGTCTTATACTGTGTCTGACTTGTCTAATGTCATATGTGTATGATGGTGAAGACTAATAAATTATCTATCTATCTAAAAATAAAAAACGATAAAAGCGGTTTTTCGCATTTTCTCGGAGATTTTGAGGTTATATAAAAAATCATTCCCACAAAGGAGTAGAGTCGACCTTCTTATGATTTACAACTTTTCTGTTGTACACTATTCTCTCCGACGTCAACTTTCGCCGGAAATCGCAATAATACAAAATTCCACCCCTTTTCACCCCCCAAAAATATCTGGAAACACCCCTGCTCACGCATTTATTTTTTTTACGCCTATTTACCATCTCCAACTGTTCCCATCCTGTTAACAATTTTCTTTTTGTAAAAGTGTTGTTTGGCTGGACTGTATGATCAAAACAAGAAAAGAAAAATTCTGACAATTTTCTCTGTCAACAATTAAAATTAAACAATGGTATAGAACGCTCATTAGCAGTAACAATTTGATAATAAAAATGAATCTATTTTACGGTTAATGGTTATCACTTTCACTCTGAAGAATAATAGATAAAAAATTTCGATATAATACATACCCGTTATGTATGAAAAGATCTGCATTAGTCCGGGCCCCATAAAAGATGAAAAATTGTTCTCCAGGTTGATACGTTTTAAGTGCCAAGCATTCACACGTCTTTAGGTCTGGATTGTAGTCGGTCGTTATCTAGAATAAAAAATTAGATTGTAGTTTGGTTTCTTAATAAATACAAAATTACAAGCGGATCCCATTGTAATTCTATGGGATTCAAAGCACAGTAGCAGTAGTTGAATACTGAAAACACCACAGCGGGAAATCGAACCGCGATACTTCACGTTTAACTCACAAATTTCCCGTGCTTCAACCCGCCTGGCTATCTCCTACGCGGTTGAAAGTATTCGGAAGTGGTATGAAAATGGAGTGCATTTGAACTTATTTTTCAACGACCTTTCCAAATCTGTTATTATTTTTTATGAACGCTATTTGGTAAAAATGTTAGCTAGCGTTTGACACTTTTGTTTAGGAATTCCTATATCGCATCTTATAAATAACACAGTGTATAAATGTAACATACCGTTCCGTTGATGTGATTACAGATGTCCCAAAGTGGAATTAGAGCATTAATTGTATCTTCTCCATCTTCGGATGGTATTGTATTCTGTCTTGTCATGACCGTAGAAACAGCCCAACTGCAAAAGAATAAATATGTCAATTAAGAAAAAAAAAATATTTGGAAATAAATACTGCTGCTATGTCATTGTAACAGTTATGCGTTTAGTTCTTATTTTTTACTGAAAAAAGGTCTGTTGGAATGAAACAAATTTCTACTGGATATCGATAAATAACGGAGAAAAATCATAGGCTCGGAAATGTAGCTCAAAAAATGGCCAGACATCGCAATTTTTACGTCCAGCATCGATTTGCATAAAAATTTGGGATTATAGGCTCATTTCATCCTCTAGTTCAATTTCTATTGCGTACCGTTGTACGTTATTTAAGAGTGAAAACTACCCATAATTGTTAAACATTATGAAATAACATTTTAAACTTTAAAATGGGTTAAATTTGGTTTGGACTAGTTAAAATATTGAAACAATTCCATAATATTTCAACCTTTACATATCAACTCTTGTTAAAGCTTAATGTAAAAATATATTTTTTTCTCTCAAAAACGATTGATTATCATAGTGATTTAATTCAAGAATTCAGTTGTTTAAAATATGTATTAACTTCATTTTGCATTTTTTCAACCCTTTATAACATTGCATTCTTTATAAAGTATAAATATAGAAAACAACTTGTAACGTATTACTGCGAAATATTCCGGATATGTAGACTATTACAAATTAAATTATTTTTTTAATATTCCCAAGTTTTTAAATGGGGCGAGTTTAAAGAGCTCGAATGAGGGATGTCTGCTCGTATATAGAGCTTTTAAATAAATTTAAAATATTTACTGTCCAGAAACTCTACGCACAGGGAAATTTTAGTCAACAGTAATTACACAAGTGGTGGTAATTTTTTGGTAATTTTAACTAGATGCACGAGTCTTTGTTGCCACAAAACAGTTTAGCTAATAGCAATAAAGACGAGTGCTAATACTGCTAATCTAGTTAAAATTATCTAAAAAACATTATTACGACAAATGTAATTCGGTGTGATTATTTTTTAAACTAAGTAGCAAAATGCAAATATGTAAGTATCTTTATTAAACAGTTTAACTGACAGCAAATTTTTAACGTCAAATAAAAATGACACTGACAAATGTCCGGTACCCAATGGTTTACGCATTCATTCAAACGAAGATCTAATCAAACAGCGTGAAAAAAATAATCAAAGGTAATACCACGAGAGCTTCAAATTTTATCGATAATTTTTTCTTTTCCACGAAAACTTGTTTATTTGGCAAAAATACGAAAACAAACCGATTGATAAAATCACGAGTCCGTTAGGACGAGGGATTTTATCTAAATTCGCCTCAAAATAAACAAGTTTGAGTGATGAAAATAAAAAATTATGTGATAAAATTTGAAGAGCGGGTTGTATTTGGGAAGATTATTTTTTTCAACAATTTAAAATGTATTTAAATGTATTAAATGTTCAACATTCTCTTGGGTGATGGCACTGAAGGGGTTTGTGTTCATTTTTCAATAAACTTCGAAGCACTTTTAGTTGTCAATAATGACAAATGTAAAGTAAAATTTTGACGTTTCAATGTAAACAAGGTTTTATCGATGAGGAAGCAGAATTATCAACAGTAAAAACACAAGAGCTTTTTTTTATCGGATAAATTTTTCTTTGCAACGAAACAGTTTTGCTAATCACTAATTTTACGAGAAAAACTGACATGATAAAATCGCGACACCGAAGGTGGAGCGATTTTATCTAATGTCAGTTTTTCGAGCAAATTTAGTGATAGGAAAAACTTTGAGTTAAAGAGAAATTTATCTGATAAAAGAAAAGATCGAGTGTTTTTTGGCAAGATAAATTAACGACAGAATATATGGATGAACAACAAAATAATTATCTTTATTAACTTGCGACTCATTGTCATTGTGTAAAAGTGACGTCCCCTTACTAGATATCGAGGAAGAGGAGTTTTTATCGCGATAAAAAAGGATGCACCTTTTTTATCGATGTCAAAGTGACAATAACATTTCCAGGTGTATGACATTTTAACTTGGAGTTAATTTATCAAAGGTAATACCACGAGTGCTTCAAATTTTATCGATAATTTTTTCTTTTCCACGAAAACTTGTTTATTTGGCAAAAATATGAAAACAAACCGATTGATAAAATCAAGAGTCGGTTTGTTTGAATGTTTTTGCCTCAAATAAACAAGTTTGAGTGATGAAAATAAAAAATTATGTGATAAAATTTGAAGAGCGAGTTGTATTTGGGAAGATTATTTTTTTCAACAATTTAAAACGTATTTAAATTTATTAAATGTTCAATGATAGAGAGTTAAAGTGATGCCAAACACGTATACGTATTGACCCGACGTAACGTATTAAATTGCAGAAGCGTTGACGTAGAAACTGTTGCATCAAACGAGTTAAAGTTGGAGGTGAAACGCAAACGTATCGCGTATACCTCCTTTCCGCTTTATACCGCCGCTATTTGCTAATACTTAACCTGTAATTTGTGATTTGTAAACAGATTTATTATTAAAAAAGAATCCAAAGCCAAAAATAACACAACCTAATTTTTGTAAACACCCACAACACCACTAAAAATTAGGTTAGTAAATTAATCTTGCCGAGTAATCTGGTTCTTTCGGATCACCTTCGGTGAAATTCGTGTCGATACGAATAAGTTCAAGAGGAACGTACGAACACGCTACGATACGTGCGACGTATCTAACAGCGCAGCAAAATTTGTAACTGCGCATGCTTAGATGTCAAACGATACGTTTACGTTCTTGCATTTGGTACAACTTTAACTCTCTATATCTTGGGTGATGGCACTGAATTGGTTTGTGTTCATTATTCAATGAACTTCGAAGCACTTTTAGTTGTCAATAATGACAAATTCAAAGTAAAATTTTGACGTTTCAATGTAAACAAGGTATTATCGATCAGGAAGCAGAATTATCAGTATAATACCGAATGATTGGCTAGAATAACGTACTGCTATTGGCTGAAACCACCAAAATGTCAGATTTTGACAAGTGAAAAAAATAATCAGTATAATACCGAATGATGGGCTAGAATAATGTATTGCTATTGGTTAAAACCACCAAAATGTCAGATTTTGACAAGTGAAAAAAATAATCGGAAGTAATTACACAAGTGCATAAAAATTACCGATAATTTTTTATGAAAGCATGTTGTCTAATAACTGCATGAGTTTATTTCCATATTTTGGCGATTTGGGCTTTTAACAAAATATAAGAATAACCGAATGCAGTTTTTACTGACAACATGCTTGAATAAAAAATGATCAGGTTTATTTTGATGCACGAGTGCAATTTGGTAGAATATTATTTCTCGAGTAGAAGAAATAAAAGTATTATATTTTTGGGTTTACTTTCGGTCAGATTTCCTTGAATAGAACTTAAAGAATCTTGTCCAAATCGCGACATTTCAACGAATTTTAAAATTTGGTATATGTCACAATGACAAATGCGCAATTTTAACACTCGTTACTATAGTTTCGATAGCTAGCGGGATCTTATTGATAGTTAGCGGCATCTTATTGCGATAAGATCCCGCTTCATATGGAATTTTTAATACAGGAGGGTAATATTCCTTGTAATTTGCTACTAGCAAATTATTATCATTGTAATTTTGATGCTATTAGTCAATTTGAATTTTTTCAATCATCACGATTGGCTGACAGGATCGTTTAAAAAATAATCATTAAAATTAAAAAGCTACAAAAGGGTAAAATGTACGAAACTGCTAAAAATCGTTTTCTATTTGAACTCTTTTTTTTTAAATTAAGCATTCTAAATTGGTTGAACTTCTTGATAATACATAGTTAGGGGATTGCTTTCACTGATTTTTCGTAGAAAAATGTCGGTACCCACCTTATTTTGGTTGCTCAATTTTGAGGCTCGAGACTCTTTTTAAGGTCTAATTATATACTTTAAAAAATATTCTACAAATTTTCCTCGAAAAATGCAAAGTTTTCGGTTATTTCACTTTGAATCTTTCAAATTATGCATTTGACCAAAAAGAAGGTTCAACTGGAACATACAGGGTGGCCCACCGTATTCGCTTTAATTAATTTCACCTAATTGGCATCCATTATTGGTGATGAGCAAAATTGACCTTGGTTTTGCTTTTTCAGCAAGGCCAAGATCAAGACCATCCTTAGACTAGCAAAACCAAGACTAAATGAAAACCGGACGATTTGAGAAAGACAAGACCGAATAAGCAAGATATAGACCAAGCAAGACCAAGACTAGGATAGAAAGAAAATCCGTTAACAGTTCTGATAGTTTTCAAACAATTTTATATTTTTGTTGGAACAATGGAGATTCAACGTTTACCATATTCATTAAATATTCACGATTACGTCAAGATTTTGATTTTTTTT
>CAJUYG010000323.1:209931-223533 GCA_910591675.1 Galerucella calmariensis
TAGTTGAAAATTAACGACAGACCGTTATATTTGACGAAGTTTCCGCCTTTACAAATGTTTTAATTTATACATAGTCAATATTAGTAATACTACAATAATAGTAATACTATCATAACGCCTTAAAAATTTTGAAAATTACTTTTCAAAGAACAGACTACTCACTAAGAAGCAACAACTACTTCTCTGTCTATATGCCATGAAGGATATTAAGTTAAACGGGGTTGGTGTATCTGCAAGATATAAAAAACCATTCTGGTTTGTAATTAGAAATTGTAGATCGGTTTCGGCGTATTTGCGCATCATCAGTACAAGGTAGATATCATCCGTCCAGAAGCTCTGAGACCATAATTCTGAACCGGAGACAATCACATCAATCCTCAGTAAAGGAAATGTTAAGATCGAAAATACAATAAAATAATTTGCTAACCCTCTTTCCACTTATTTACTGAGAATTTCAATCACACATAAGCTGGCGTCTAAATTATGTTTCACTATTTTTTTATTATATGATTAGAAAATCTAACGGTCTAGGTGGTGGTCATGAAACAGTTCAATAAATGTATTCCATAATGCAAATATTACCAAAAATTTTAAATAAGTTGGGTGCTAACAACTAACGTTCCAAATATATTTAAAAAAAAGTCCCAAGCAATTGGATTAGTAGACAATAAGCTATTAAGTGGCCACAAAGTTAAATGAGTCTTGCACTTTTAGCTTCCCTTAGAGTCCAAAAAATACCCTGAGGAAAAGTAATATTTATACCGATTTAAAAAAACTGAGGAAACATAATTCATAGTATGTTTGCAGAAAACTATCGTTAGTTTATTGATACACCGTGTAATGAATGAATCGTCACTAGCAGTTGACGTCACCACATAAATCTGCGTTGGATGCCAGTTTTTAATGGATCGAAATTATCCATAGGAAGGTGTTTTAAAGCAGGATCGTCTCAATTGCCCGTTCTATTACGGCAGGAAACTAAAGAAAGTTTAATTCTCCGTAATTGTTTTCACCTAAATTAGATTATTGTTTGCAATTCTCTAGCCGTGACAGGGTACTATCTATTCTGTTGGCGAATACTAAACTATTACCTGAAAACTCTTTGGGTCAATCTTATCTAATTTACGGGGGTCAGGTAATCTGGTCCCCGCTACCTACGTTAATACTCTGGTACTCTGGCCTAAATTAATCCGACCAGTAATTTCGCCCCCGTAATGAAAATACAATTAAATGTTGTTCTTAGAATTGAGGTAAGGCAGATACTTGATAAAAATAACAACCCCTTGAATTATCAGATTTGTAATCATTTATCGAAGTGAATTTGAGCTGAAAGTGTTGAAAAATAGCATTATGAAAGTAGAAATTATTAAAAGTATTCCTGGCAAAAATTTACTTATAATCGATAACTACAAGTATAGTTTACATAAAAAATTGAAAACTACAGACGAAACTTGTTGGAAATGTACCAACAGAAAGTGCAAAGCATGTGTTTATACACTCGGTGAATGTAGTGCAATTTGTGTAACCAAATCTTTGTCGAAACACTGCCATCCTGCAGATATTTCTACTTTGAATAGGCAAATAGTTTCTGCTTCCTGCAAAAGAAAAGCTGTTGAAGATATTTCCGAAAAACCATCAAAAATTATTCGCTCAGCATTGAAAAAAATCTACCAGTAACTTTGACAACTCAAGATGTCGAGTACATAAGAAAAAATAAGTATAATAGTCGACGTAAGTTAATACCCGCTCTTCCCACGAATATTAACGACGTACATCAAGTATTGAATTCGATCAACGTAAGAACTTCTCAAGACGAACAATATCTTTTTATCAATTGCTTGCCAAGCAATATAGTTGTTTTTACGTGCACAACAAATCACGAAGCTGTGGAAAAATCAGAACGCATCTACGTTGACGGTACATTTGATTTCTGTACCAAATATTTTTGTCAAATGTTCACTATTCATGGTTTTTTAAGCGGACATTACATACCACTGTTGGTTTGTCTTTTACCAAACAAGACATCCGAGACGTATAAAAAACTATTTCTAATGATTCTGGATAAGTGTTCCGAAATCAATATTGTTTTAGCAATTAATCAAGTTGTGTATGATTTTGAGATGGGTATTCATAAAGCGGTTCGGGAAGTGTGGCCCTTCGCCGAAATAATTGGTTGCCGGTTCCATCTTGCCCAGGTATGGTTTCGAAAAATTAAATCAATTGGCCTATTTTCGGAATACAATGACGCGAACAGTAATAGGCCGTTGGTTCGTTCAACTTTTGGTCTAACTTATTTGGATCCTGATGAAGTCGGTGAATTGCATTGCCTTCGAATTAAATGAAAACAAACCGGACGATGCAAGGTTGGAAAAGTATTCAGATTATTTGATCGAAAACTATATTGATGACCAATCTCATTTTCCGCCGACAATGTGGGCCAAAAATTCAGCAGATCAAACTCGGACAACAAATGCGTGCGAAACTTTTCATCGAACTTTCAATGACTCTTTCTACAAAGCACGTCTTAATTTAATAACATTTCTTGAAAAATTGTATGAATTTCAAATTGAAACTTATGTTAAATTGCAAAGTTTACATTTAAAACCTAAAGTTAGAGACGTTAGTGTTAGAAATCGCCAGAAATTTATTGAAAATATCATTGAGAGATACCAAAGCGGTGAGATAGACAGACTTTATTTTCCAGCATGTGTATTTATTAAATAGTAGTAAATAAAAACTAAATAAAAATTTTGTTTTATTCCTCTCTATTATTTAGATACTAGTCTTTGCGTTATACTTGTCAAAGTACCCCTTAAGTACTTAGCGTACTTACACAACTTAGAGAAACTATATAGGTATATGTTTATTCTATAGGGACCAGATTACTTGTACGGAATATTATACCTGCCGGCCACGGGGACCAAATTACCTCCTAAATATATGTGAGGTCATATTTGGGGACCAAATTACCAACTCCGAATTTACATAGTACTTTTTCTTTTTCATCAGGTATAGTTATGCGACTCTGCATGGTAAATCCGAGAAGTTTTACAGTTTTATTGCATCTCAAGCCTAAGTCAAGTCAGTTTCTTAGATCGTGAAAAGAACTATAGCTATACTAGTTTAGTATATTTTCGTACAAATAAAAAAGAGGAACCGTCTTTCATTGTAATAACGTCTCTAGAAAATGTTTTTTCCTACGACCACATAGGAAAGTGACATATATCGCACTGACTAGTTCTATGGAAAGTGACCTTTATTCATACGCGTACGGAAAAAAATCTTATCCGTACGTGTGCGGATAAAAAAGCTGTCAAATTGAATGATGAAATGCTAGTCTTTTTACTCCGCAAATTAATATGTATATGTGAAATGCTTATTTCCTAAGTTGATTTGTCCATATAATAATATAATATAATCTATTTATTTCATTTAAAATTAAAAAAAAAAATACCAAGCCCGGACTCGAACCACCCTACTGCTTGTCAAAAATCGAGCCCACGGATGCCTAGACCGCTCGGCCATCCCACTGTTGTAACTTATGGTTCTTGTCCAAGATACTAATAAGCGCTAAGGAAATATACACAACAGTTTATTTATTCTCCAAAATAAAATGTGTTTATATCGACATTTTTTGGACTTTCATGTTATTAAAACATAAAAATCACAATTTTCTGGGCCAATTTCAAAGGTAAGTAATCAAAACCATATAAAGTATTTACAAATACACATATGTAAAACCTCTCACATCTACATAAAAAAGCAAGATTATACATGCCTAATTTGGTAAAAGTATATCGCGTGGTCGTAGGAAAAATAGTGTACATAACTTGTGCGAAAGTGATTTTTCACACTCGTGGGATTGTCTCACTCGGCTGCGCTCGTGAGACAATACTTCCCACTCGTGTGAAAAATGTCACTTTCCGCACACGTTACGTAATATACTATTTCCGATGCTAGGGCGGGATCTTTCGGGAAACCTTCTACGCGTTTTCTGGTGGCACTCAAACCTTTTTATTTGATTCCGCTTAGAACTTGTAATTTATTTGTTTATTAATAATATTTTATTGTATTCATGCCCCCTGAAGCAGACCAAGATCTTAAATCTTACTTTTGTGATTTAATTTCAACCGAAAATGACTCTTTTATCACTGCATCATTAATAATAATAATTGTATGAGTGACACTATTTAACTATTTAAAATTGACGGCGTTTATAATAATATTGAATGTTGTAAAAAATAAGAAAAAATATTACAGAATTTATTCTGTACACTGTGTAAAAATAATACATTTTTTTTCACCAATTGTAAATACCTACTCTGCAAAAATTAAAATGATATTTCCCCCTTTTCTTTGGGTGTAATATATCTGATAAACTCTACTGATTATCATCTATAACACAGGCAATACCATTGATTGATAAAAATAACCATCGAAACGTATATCATGTTTCTTGCCGACTTTGCGATCAAGAGAAAGTGACGCTACTTAAATTTAATACTTATTATCGGCATATTTTAGAGATTCCAAGGATCCGTATATATAGTGATTACGAAATGACAATTTAGGTATTTTCTGTTTTCACTCGAACTGCGTGAAAATTGAAAGTAAAATTTGAGTTTGTTTGTATTACTTGTTAATTTTTATAACAAATATACGTACATAAATACAAGAAAATTGTAGATAAGATATTTACAGACTGAACTAGACATGGAAATATTCAACCAATAAGTTCGAGATCGAGATACTTATACATTATTGTTATAGTTTTTTCAACAAGCACATAGAGTATTGTAATGCAATAATAATAACATAGGTACTGTAAGAAAGGATCAACTTTTACACTTTCAATGACATTTTGATTGTGTACGTTATGATCCATATTTCACATGTCCTTTTCAATTTTTTCAACGTGACCAATGCACTTTTGCCACTTTTCTTTGGTTATGTTATAAGCGTTTTCGATTATTCACTTTTGGCTTCTGGTAGCAGCTCGTAGTGACTGAATTCCGTTCGTTTATTACCGGGCGTGACGCCTAGTCTTACCTTCCCCTTGCCCCTCAAGTCACGGACATTAAATATTTGACGTTTGTCCGGTTTGACGTTTATTCAAAGGTTAATATTACGATTACGATTTAAACCTTACTAAAAATATCTAAATATGTAAAATTATATTATCAAAAACATTATAATTGAAAACTGTTCTTCTATCAACACAGGAAATTCATTGGCATTGGCACATGACAAGTGGTTTTGAGGATCCTAAAAAATCGTGTTCATTTTGTTTAAAAGTCGTGACGACTGAGGCGTCACGCACAAGTGCTTGAAGCCCAAATAAACGAAAGCAGCATAGCATATATAGTTTGGCAAGTGTATCTGAAACTATGGGGAATCGGTAAGAGGCGAGGCATATATGTTATAAACGTACAAATGGCGTACGGTACCTTTTTTACCAAGTAAAATCGAAAATACAAACGTAACTGACAATACCAACGCCACTGGATAAATCAATATCAGTAAATTGACGAAGTGAGAGGGGAGAGCACACGCGGGCCCTTGCCAATAAGAAGTGAACAATTATGTAATTCGGAAGGTGTGGTAATTATGGTTTTCGTACAACGCTGCCAGAGCTTGAAGAAGCCCATAACAAATTTGGAAAAGTGCTCATCTTTTAATATTCATAAATTGAAAAAATAATGTTAATAGAAAAAATCCAAGGAAACAAGCCTATTAAAGAATTAACGTTTAATCATATTGTTAATAATAAAAAGTCCCCTTTCTAATTATTATCACTACATATTTAGCACTCTAGCTTTTCCATAGTTAAACATGGCAATATCGAATGTTTTCGACTGCATTCCTTTCGCGGCTTCAAATAAACTTGCCAAAGTATAGGTATCTGTGAATTTTAAAAGACTATTTCCCTCGTCTTAATTTCCACCAATCACAAACGCGCGATTTTGAATTACAAAAACTTTCTAAATGAAAAAACTGTATGACAGCACCTGTCAGCAGTTTTTTTCGGTGCACGCGAATTCCCGTCAGGTTCAGTAATCACCAATATAATCCACTTGAGTTCCCGTCCGACACTTACAGGTATCTTAATCCCGCACTCGAATTGCCGTCCAGTTTATTTAATCTGTTCTGTTATCGGGACTGCCCTAATAGTTTACCTTGGCGGGGTTAGGTTAGGTTTGGTTAGGGGTCTTATTATTTCTGAAATAAATGTTTAAATACCTTTACCATTTAATTTATTTTATATTTCCTCAATCTCCTTAATTTTGTGTTTATCTTGTTGCGCGCAATTCGGCTCCTAATTTTGGTGTTCTTACTCGTATTCAGGTAGAAAGTGACCGCTGTGCGCAACTCATCCCTGCCCTAACCTAACCTAACCTTTTAAACAGGTCAGTTTTCACCCTGACGGGAACTCCAGTGACGGCTTAAAGTACCCTAATTATGACACAGGTAGATTGGTTATCCTGACGGGAATTCGCGTGTGTCCGTTTTTTCGAGTTTGTCCGCGGCAAAACTTGACAGATTGAAAAATTCCAATACCTTTGATAACGAAAGATTATGATCTCCTAGGACACCAGAAAAAGGCGCTTAAAAGTTTTACCATATCACTCCAGTATAATTTGCCTAGAGAGTTTAATATTCCAAAAAGGAGATGGATTAAAACAGGTACTTCACTAAAACGACCAATGGTGGAGAAAAAAGGGCCGATAGGGAATAGGTGGTCCTCAACACGAAGAACCTTACTTTTTTCAGTCCGTCTTTTTAAAATCCTAATGGTCAAACATTCATCTAGAATAACAACCGATAGGTTATTCTTAACAGTAAGCCCATCATGTAACAAAGAACAATCAAGATAGTACAACAACAGTATGGTTTGTAAGCTATGTGTCTGCAAAATAATCTGTATTGCTAAATTACATTCGGCATATAATTTTTCCTGTAAAAAAATCGAAAGAACACAATGCAAAGTAATATTTTTAACAAAGTTCATTCGTACAGGTGCAGAAATCCTCGTCTTCGACTGTCACTTGCTACCTGCATTCATGCTTCTTGTTAAAATATTAGGACTTAGAAACGTGTTTTTTCGATTTTGTTTGTAAAATTTAGATGCCCTTATTACATTCGTAGGTAACCAATATTTTTATTTGCAAATAATATGTTTTATGTAACTAGCTAGCAACCCAAAACTTTTTACTTTAATTTAGAGTTCGTGAAATTCGGAGTGCAGTAATATAAATTATAAATATCACGTTATGATATTAGTCATGTATTTAGATTTAAATCCCATAGAGAAAACATGTTGCAGAAAATTTAGCATAAATTAAATAAATAATAATAAAATAATTTTAATTTGAAAGTGAAAACAATTGAATGCGGTTACATCGGACGCAAAATCGAAGCTGACATAATAACTGAACATTTGGTGATCCGCTTAAACTATGCCAGTATTGATGAAGTTATGTACAGAGAAAGTGAAGAAGATAATTCATACCTTCGAAAACAACTAGGAGTAGATATTTCAATCTTTATATAAGTATAAATTGGTTTCAATTAATTATGATTTAGGGCTTATTCGATTCGGAATGACATTTAGAAACTTTTTGGAAATTTTGAAATGGGGTCGTTGAAAATTTCAAAAGTTATTATAGAATTTAGCCAGAGAAATAGAAGAGTTTAGTTTTTTTTCAAATATCTCAGAATCTATTGCAAATATAGACAATCGGAAAATAGATCCTAGAAGAACTGGAAATTTCCTTCCTCCCGGAGTTGTGCTATCAATATTTATAAATTCAATTGAGAGCCGAGAATAGAGTAAAAAACGCAGTCGGTAGCGTCCTCGCGCGCCACGTGATTCAAACACACCAACAGAAAATTATTTTGGCTCATTGAATATGAATATAGAACCATATTATGCCTCACAGGTCCATAGCTTCTACTTTTTTTTGTTATATTTCATCATTTTATTCGATCTCTTGCAATCTTAGTTCAGTCCTCTATTCCTAGGCTAGGTTCTATGTGAGTGGGGCCTTCTCGCCACCTCCACTGCGACCTTCGTTAGGTCTATTGTGGCTCACCCCTAGGGATTACAATTCACCCCACAAGCCTGTGCTTCTGACGAAGTCCACGGTTGTATTTGGTGATACTTTTTTGAAGTCGTTCGGCTCTAAGGTACTGAAACCGAATATATTATACCTTACCCTGCCCAAGGCTCGGCATGAGCATAGTATGTGCTCCGCAGTTTCGTCCTCCAAATTACAGAACCTACAGTCCGAGGTCAGAACCAGACTCATCTTCTTTAAGTGGTAATTTAGTCTACAATGACCTGTAAGCAGTCCCGTTAGAATTCGTAGGTTTATTCTGCTCCATTCCAGGATCTGCTTATTTTTTGTACTCGAGGGGTAGTATATGAACGCCTTCAAGTGAGAGAACCCCGGTATGTCTGCCCAGTACGTGTAGGTTTTCCTCTCCGCCCAGGTAGCTATGGCTGATATAGCAATGCTTTCGGCAATTCCAAAAAATGGTTCAGGTCCGATAAATAAAGTCTCTGATCCCTTTTTTGCCAGAGTGTCGGCCTCCTCATTGCCCTCCACTCCTCGATGCGCCGGCACCCAGGTCAAAATGACTCTGTTTTCCTTGCCAAGTATTTCAAAGGATTGTAGACAGTTATAAACCATCTTAGATTTTATCCTGTTCGAGCTCAGTGCGTTAAGAGCAGCCTGGCTATCGGACAGGATGTGTATGTTCTTTTTTGCAACAGATTGATTCGCCAGCTCGCTTGAAAGATAGTAGCATACCTGCCCTTTTTGGCTGTGATTTCAACTCTGAGTTTACTGCTAAAAACCGCCGTTCCAGCCCCGTTTCCGGTTTTGGATCCATCAGTGTAAATCACGTAGTCCGTTTCTAGGAGGGAGATTTCTTCGCTATCCCATTGGTCTCTCGTGGGAATGAGGACCTTAAAGGGCTTGTCCACGTGAAGTTTTGCGACAGAAAGATCCGAGGGCATCCCAAGAATGTGATTTTTTACTTCCCCCATCAATCCTGAGTGATCCCTCAGAGTCTCTCCATTTATTTGCCTCTCCACTGACAGCATTTTATGAGCCGCCCTCCTGGCTTCCTTCTCCAAATGAATGTGGAGAGCAGCTTATTGCAGAAGGGCTTCAATAGCCGCCGTTGGTGTGGAAGACATTGCTCCGGTAATGGCCAGGCATGCTGTTTGCTCCAAGCCCTGCAGCTTTGCTCTAGCTGTCTTTTGCAGACCTTTGGTCCACCAGACTGCTGAGCCATACGTGACCATTGGCTTGACCATTGTTTGGTAAATCCAGTAAATCTGTTTGGGGTTCATACCTCAAGATTTTCCACATACCCTTCTGAGATTCCAGAGGGATAATCTGGCTTTGTTAATAACTCTTTCCAAGTGGGCGTTCCAGGTGAGATGTTTATCTAAGATTACTCCTAGATATTTTACCTCCGTCGCTGTAATTTTTCTCTCCTTGTGAAGGGAATAATTACAGTTTTAAGGGGGTTCACAGACATCTGTTTCCTCTCGCACCACCTGTGCACTATGTTTACGGCCGTTTGAAGAATAACTGTTTCAAGTCTTCTTCTTTCTTACCTCCTTCACCTTCAAGAAGCATATCTTCTTCACACATCTTTCGTCATCCATCCTACCCACATTGCCTAACCCATAGAGAAATAATATTTGTCTATGGCCTAACCCTCGTAGCCACTGTGCTTGAATTTCACTTGTTATGAATGTCTTGGATTCCTTACTTTATTGCAACACTCGTATTGTTTGAAATTTATAATTTGTTTTTCAGTATTGATTATCGAAATGTGTGAAATATGTGTGTTAAATTGTGTGAATGGAACTTTTCTTCATTATCGAATATCGCTTATCATTCAAGAATTCCCAAAATTATTCAAAAGTTTGTACAGGTATTTAATGTTGACTAGGTATACAAATTACAGAACAGGAAGTTAGTAATTTATTTGCCAATTTCTAATTACATACTTAGTTTATTCTTAATTGTATTATTGATGATGATACATTATATAAACACTAACACAAAAGCTATTACTTTATCATTTCGACCATTTCACATTCCATACGAATCACGAAGCTACAGAATGTTTACGTACACAACACATGTTTGTGATAACGTACGAAGAATGACATATGAGTCTTTCTAGCTGAAGTTTATTAATTAATTTAATAAGACATACTTGTGCAACGTATATGAATCATAATATTCACCTTTGTATCGACTTGTTAAAATAAAGCATGGCAATGATTTTTTAAATAATTTAATTAAATCATCTATAGACATCTTTCGATAAAACTTGTCGATTCTAATTTTGAGTCATTTAATGATGTAGGTACATTTCAAAGACATTACTAATGTTGAAGTAATCAATGACAACCAATCAACTAAAATTGTTTATGTAATATAACTAAATTATAATAAATATTTAAAGTTATGACCAACAATGATTAAATAAGAAATCCGGCCATTAAATTACTTTTCCAACAGTTTCTAGTTCTTGGAGAGTTAATTTTGGACCCTCCGTCCTGATATGTTGCTCTATTTCTTCGGAATTATTTAAAATAAGTTGATGAACATTGATTTTTTTTAAGAGTTCAAATAAAACAGTTTTTTCTGAATAACTGTGGTCACTCTATCAATTATCTTTTACCTATACATATACCTCAGAATAATTTTTGGGTTGCCTTTATATCTCGAAAAAATTCAAGACAAAGAAGAAAAAACATAGATGAATTACTGAAGAGGCTGACATCCAAAGGCATGCATTGTTTAGGGTATTCCGATTATTGCAAAAGGCAAATTCATAGATACAGTCACAAACAGCACTAAACATAATCAGTAAGTACTCCAAGAGAAGAAACTAACTGTAAACCTTCTCAAAACCTCGTTACTTGTTTCTACAAAGTGGACTGAAGTAGCCAGTTCTCAACAGGGGATAAATTCCAATTGCACAAGAGGAAAAATACTTGGGAGTCATATTTGACCACAATTTGACATGGAATTAACACTTACAGAGAATAATACAAAAAGGTACGATAGCTCCCAATACGAAAGAATAATGTGAAAAGAACTGGGGGCTACAACCAAAAATGATTATTTGGTTGCATACCAGAGTCATCAGACCCATGATAGCATATTGCTGGGGGTATGGTTGCTTAAATCTCGGCTGGGGCGATTCAAAAGCGAAGTGGCATCCAAAGGCAAGCTTGTCTGGCAGTAGCTGGAGCAATGAGGACAAATATAACAGCTGCATTAGAAGTCTTGCTGAGTCTGCCGTCACTTCTTGCTTACATACAAGGCGAAACCAGATCAATCACTAATATACCGGCCAGAGGGCAAGCGCCTATTAGAATAACGAGCTATACAAAGAGTTGGAGATAGACACCATAATGCCATCGAGAGAGATGATTCTCAAGTATTCGGGAAAAACTTCGAAATAGTCATAACAGGCAGAGATGCATGGAAGGACGGATCTTCAATTAATGCAGATATGTGCTGATACATTGAAGACTCAAAAAAACGGGAAGGAGCAAGAATATAATAGCCAAGCAAAAGACAAGAGTCTCACTGTGCTTCGGAAAACATGTGATGCTATTCCAGGCCGAAGTAGCAGCAATACATCACTGAGCAGGAGATTAAGACAAAAGGAAAAACCATAACCCATCCAATATATGGGGGAACTGAGAAATTAATATCTCGGAAAAAATACATGGACTGATAGCCTTCCAAAATGTATCGTTCAAAGAGATACAAGATGCTGCCAAAATGTGGGCTTATATACTATAGTGCAACTTCTTATGTCCATAGACTCAATTTCTATAATAATATATTGAAATTTCATCATATCACAATCAACAACTAGATCTGCAGATTCCGTTCCGTTCACATTTTGTAGGTTAACAAAAAATTATAATATTAAAATATGTAGTATATTGTATAGTTAGTGGGAAAAGCATAATATTCCCAAACGACAGTGATAATTACCAGACGAGGAGAGTAGCGACGAGGCTGGTAACACAGGAGTTTGGGAATATGCTTTTCCCACGAATTATACATACTATTTTTTCTTCGATCATTGATTTACATTTAAAACATTAATTAAAAAATATTTCATTCAAGATGTAATCAAGTAAGTTTAGATAGGTTTCTCTATGTTCATATTGAAATATATAAGTGGTAACCATGGAAATTACTGTTATGACAAAAGTGAAATGATTTTTCTCCGATCGAATATATTGACGAATCACTTAATAATAAAGTAGAAGTGGCTAATAAAATATTCAACACCCCTGCCTCGACTTCAAATGAAAATGATAGAAGCGAGATAAACCAAACAATCAGCAATTGGCTTCAAAGTCTATAAATTCTCGTTGCCCTCCAGTACAATTTACAAACTGTACAATAAATGTAAATATTAACAACAATTAATTTGTGTTCAAGAATATCGTTATAAATTAAATGTTTCTTTTATTTCTTGAATAACAACTTTATCAATATGAAAATTAAAACCATACTTTGTTTCATTTCATTGTAATAATCCATTTGTAACATTACCGCACGCTACAGCAGTGCGGTAAGAATATTACCGCACTGTTATTTTCTAATTGCTTAGCAGCTGCCCACTATTCTGGAATGTTGAGCTTTGCGCATAGAAAACAGGTCAAAATAGTGTCAGTTTTCCCACGATCGGAGAAAATAGTATATTATATAACGTGTGCGGAAAGTGACATTTTTCACACGAGTGTGAACTATTGTAGCACGAGGCATGAGCCGAGTGCGACAATCACACGAGTGTGAAAAATCACTTTTGCACGAGTAATGTACAGTATTTTTCCTACGATCACATGATAATTTCACCAAATAATGTGTAATCAACATCTGACATATTAATACACAAAATGTTACAATTAAAGTCAACATAATTGATTTCAAAATTAACAATAACTATCATTAGTGACAAAAATTCAAGTAGTTTAACTTTATAATATAGGTAGGTTATTACAATTATTAATTGGTTGAATAACTATAGAAATTGAAAGTGAAATACTTATTGTTCATGTTCATCATACTTCATACATACTTATCATAAATACCTTTCAGGATGATTACATTTTCCTACTATTATAACAGGTGGTTAGGATTAGTTGGTACAACATCGGACTTCTGACGAAGAGTACGCGGGTTCGATCCTCGACCGCGCCCTAAATTTTTTTTAATCAAGAAAATGACAAAAATTTCACTTTTCAAATATATCGCTTCAAATTTAGATATTACATAGGTAAATCTAATTAAAAATTATATATTTGACAGCTTGTCAGTGGTCAATCTTAATAAAGATTATACATTTTACAGCTTTTTTATCTGTACACGTACGGATAAGTTTTTTTCCATACGCGTATGAATAAAGGCCTCTTTCAATAGAACTAGACAGTGCGATATATGTCACTTTCCTATGTGATCGTAGGAAAATGTATTTATTATATGTATAGTTTAAATAAAGGAATTCGTTCGTTTGTAACTTCAATGGCATGAAATAGTC
>CAJUYG010000323.1:228739-241913 GCA_910591675.1 Galerucella calmariensis
AATAATTTGACATTTTCTGTCAGTCACTAGATTTTTAATATCGAATACAACAACTAATGACAACGCGAAACACACAGATAAGAAAATTGCATGTATCCAATCAGGTGCCGGAATACAAAATCGAAAACATCGTGTTTCAGATATCAATCCTCATATTTAAACTAATCGAAGGCGCGTATTTTTTATTGAGTGAAATAATCAGCATAATCTGATTGAGTGTCCGGTACTATCTCAGGTGCAGATTACAGCTATGCCATACTAAGCACTTTTGTAGATAATATCAGTTCCTAATAAATCCCACTTTAGAACAATCTGAGAGCATTAATTACGGCTGAGATATAGATATTTAAATAAAATCATCAAAGTTTACGTTTATTTTAAATGAGAAATATTTTAACGCTTTGAGCGAGTTAATATTAAGAGCTCACATTTCCAGGGCATTCTTTGCGAACAATTCCAACAAGATTTTGGGTTGGTACCGAAAATAAAAAAAATTAGTCCCAAAAAAGCACCCTAATAAATATATAAAAATTTGTACACTTTTTAAGTAACATTCATGAATATATTAAATAAAGTGCATGAAAAAAAATTACGAAATTGTTTATAAGTATTTAGGTAACATTCCGACAATTTTTTTTTCAGCAGTTTGAGGTTGTAAATACAATTAATTATGATAAAATTTCACCAACGTTGTTTATTCGAGGTCCTTGACGTCCATCTCTAATCCATCGTCAGACAAACAATCTTTAAAAAGTTTTAAGTAAAGTGAGGACTGCTTTACCCCCCTCTCCTTGTCAATAATGGAAGAGGAAAGAAAGGACCTTAAGCGCGTAGTGCACGTTGTAAACAAATCCTGATTCATTCAATTATTCAGTTTCTCTGATTGAACGTTACACTCTTCCGTTACGATCTACTTCATGTGCGGTATTTTTTTGAAAATATTACTTATACAGTGAGTTACAAAATGGGGTATCGATTGAATTATACAATTATTGTGATAATTATTATTTCCGGTGTGATTTTTTGCGAGGATACGGGTGCCGAAGCAAATACTTCAGATGACAATACCAGAGAAATGAGAGATTTTGATCAATACGTAAGTAATTTTTCAATTAATTACATTAAAGTTAAAAATTAACAGTTCCAATTCATTTATGGATTATTTTGTATTGTATTAATGAAACTTTCAAAATACATTGAAAGAATTATGGCTAATCTTGAAAAGTTTTTAACGGTTTCATTCTTTGAAAAAATAACCAATTCCTTTTCTTTGTTTTTCTTTCTATCTTCTTGCAATTTTCTAAATAAGTAATATAATTATTGTGTAGAAAATAAATGAATTGAAAATTCACTTTAACACTATCAGAAACTTAATTGAAATAAATAAGTATTTAAAAAAAAGATTAAATAAACACGGTTTTATAGCAGGAAGAAGTAAAAAGTGGAAAATAATTTATAATTTATCACAAAAGTCGTAACTCAAGTTTAAGAAATAGTTACTACTAAAATAAAATGATATCGAGTGGAATAATAAATATAAAATTATATCTTACCGTTTACTTTTATCTGCTATGAAATTATTGATTCTATTTTAGTTTTAGAGATACGAAAAAAATTGCTAAAAAAATTATAGGTAGAGTCAAGCTTGGCATTTTACCGATATTTTTTAATATAGATGGTGTTTCATATGGTTACAGCATATAAAAGTTATAGGGAACACATTGTATATTTTATGGAATTTCACTCATTTCTTCTATTCCGGCAATATGCGATTTTACGAGGTTCTACTGGTGAATTTTGTAGTACATATATTGTATCACAAGGGCAGAAAATGAGCTTTGCAGCCAGATCAGCTGATATCTAAACACTGCGTGTAATACAATAATTGTTTTTACTGAAAAATAGGAAAATATAACTTTAACATGAATGTTTTTATATTGGGGTGACACACTCAGACTTACTTCTACTTAGTTCCTGACGAGAGTCTCAGGTATCTTAGGTAAATGTCCCTCTTCTATCTAGTTATCTCCTAGATGCCGTGCCCTAGGATTATGAATTGCTGTGCAATTCGCAAGTATGTGTATGAAGGTTTCTTCTTCCATGCCACAGAATCTACATTCTTCTTCCTCCACTATTTTGAGCTTTTTCAGGTGCCCAGTCAGACGAGAATTTCCCGTTAGGATCCCTGTTGAAACTCTTAGAACAGTTTTACTTTGACCTATCTCAACGGGTTGTAGTCACCCAGAAGAGTTTTTGATTGTCTAAGCACTACCAGATCTTTCCAATGGTCAGATCTTCTCTCTTTTTACTTCCAATATTACATTAGAGCTGATTCCGCAAAAGGTTCCGGTCCCCAAAGGGTGTTTCAGTCCCCCTCTTCGCCAGTTCATCTGCTATTCCAGTTCTTTTTATTCCAGTGTGTCCATAGTTTTTAAAGCAAAAAAGCATCGAAATCCCAACGGCTTATTCATGTGTTTGTCAAGTCTATAATACCCTGTCAGGGACCCAACCAGGATCTTGATTATTCTCCTATTCTGGCTGCATTTTAGCGAGGGTTCTTTGATGAATGTTTTGGCCTGCCTCATTTTTGGCACCACCCTTATCGAGTTAGTCGAGTTAGTCTGCCTCTTCATTGCCCTTGTGATCTGAGATCCTCAGTTCCTAAAAATCCTATTGCTTAGAAACCGTAGAGTTTAGGGACAAACAGGAATACGTTTTCATTAATAAATCGATTGAAAAAATGTTTTTGTATTTGACAATTGTGCAGTAAAAATTACGAATTGTTAACTACTGGACATAATTTGAACTCCTTATTTTGACTTTATGTACTCGATGCCGAATTTTTGTTATTAAGTTCCTAAACATGTTGCAATATAATAAGAATAACCCATTTTATAATTTTTTGTTATATTATGATTGTTAGATCAACAAAAATTAACAATTCATGCCGAATTTGAATTCGTCATGGGTTAGAGAAATCGTAACTAAATTTCATTTATAAATGTTCATTTATTTTAACGTCAATTCAGATACTTTATATGCAAATATTAACATTGATTTCTCTTTCTATTTAAAATATAAATAATCAACTAACGTATTAAAATCGAAATATAATGTATTTTTAAGTAATAACAATTACTCATTTCCAAACATCTGGTATGCTTTACACTTTTAAACATCTAGTTTAAGGTATTTTTATAATTAGATATACACGGTGGCCGAACAAAAACGAAAGAGATCCATTATCACTAACTGCGTCAACGGTTTAAAAAATCCGCCGATTTTATATCAAATGGGAGCACTTTTTTCACCCCCCAGCCCAGCACCTCAAAATATTTAAATGGTATTACTTGGGGGTCGAATAAGGTATCATTTTAAAGCCCTTTCAATACTCTATTCAACAGTCTTTAAATTTTAAAATTCGACATAATACGTATCAATTCATTTGCATTTGAAAGTTTAAATTTTTACATACAATAATAAAGATTTCGTTAGAAACGTTCTCGCACATTCCGAAGGAAGTCCTCGACAATTCTTTGACGTAAATATTTTAAAGAGGCTGGTTGCGTTTTGTAGATTTTATTTTTGAGGTATCCCCACAAAAAATTCATGGGGTGACCAATATGGTGGCTGTGGAGGCCATTCCATGCTATCTCATCTCCCAATCCAGTGCCGTGGAAAATGTTGGTCTAAATATTGACGAACAAACAAATTATAATGTGGAGGAGCACCGTCCTGTTGAAAGATATAATGATCTTCGCTACTGTTGGTCATTTTCAATAATATCGGGTAAGGTATGGTCAATAGCATCTTTCAGTAATTGTGAATACATTTCGCCAGAAACAGATATTTAAAAAAAACTGGGTCGTTCTCTACTCGCTCACATAATCATCCTCATTAAGTTCCTACACTAAATGTATTTCATATGGATGGAATTTGATCTTATTCAAAATGGTTTGAATGCTAGTTCGAGTGATCCCAGACAGATGCTAATTACACGTAGGATATAAATATAGATGGACATGTCTCAAAACTGCAACTTCACTAGCTTCATCAACTATAGGCTCGTTATTTATTACCTACATTTCCAGTCTCTTGAAATTTGTTCACTAACTCTAGAAAATACTTCATACTGACCTGTTTATCATATTTTTCATTAAATAACTGAGTCATTATTAATTTCGGTCAATCACAGCCTACTAATTGAAACACTATAAAGAATGGGAGCTAGACGGATAGCTAATGACTGGGTTAATAATTATTTAAGCAACAGGTATTAAATAGTCAGCATAGACTCAGTAAAATCAAAGCCTGCCTATATCAACTTGGAAGTACCACAAGGCTTGACACTGGCACCATTACTGTTTTATTATTATTTTTATAAGTGATGTCTCACACGAATGTACAAAAGTCAAAAAACTTGTAATCTATGCAGATGACATGAGCCAGATATTAGATGAATACGAAGTTTCCTCATCAGTTGGGTACGCAAGAGACGATGTAGAAGAATTTGCAAGATGGACTGCTGATTAATGTGAAGAAAACGGTATTTATGATTTTTCAACAAAAAACATGCTATGCTAGCTATAACTTCTGCTCATTATTTAGACTTGATCATGTATGTGGAAACCTAGTTTGGTGAGGCTGTCTTGAAGAGTTTTGAGATGAAAGTAGGTAGATGAAACGATGACCGGCACCACCTCTATTTTCTCTGCATACCATATTTTGCAATTTTCTCGTTGAATTTGTCTAAAATATTATTTTTCATGGGAACAGCAATATCCACTAGAAAGAGTTATGGTTCATTCAATAGCCTTTTTGGTGTGCGTAATCAATTGTTTATGTCGTTCTAACACATTACGTAGGAAGAAAAGGAGAAAAAGGCAGGTCTGCGATTAATCCTAATCAAAATATCACAATAATGAACCGCTTAAATGTATTAATTATTATTATGAAAAGTGAATATTAATCTTTTTGTTATACCTATATATTTAAATAATACAAAAATATGCATAGATACACGGAAAAACATCAGCATTTTGAAAGTTCTCAATTATTTTCAGTTAGAAAAAGAAGCTGGTTCCTAATTATTTATTTCATAGCCTTTTGAAATTTGGCTGAATACGATTGTATCGGAACAAATATACGGAGCGTTCACATCTTCTGTAACAACGATCCTCATGATTTTATTAATCAAATTTAATGTTAGCTATATGTCAAAATAGCAAATAAAATAAACAACATACCCGGATATACGTAGAAACGATGACGCACACCAAGAAGGCTATTGGATGCACCATAGCTTTTTTATCCACAACTACAATATCAGGCCAGTTATTCGTAACCGTTCTATCGGGGATAATTATGGACCTATTATTGTAAAGAGTCGAAAATCAGCATTCTACTAGAACCGAATGCGAATGGTACTTGTAGTAAGGCGTGTGTTAACCAATCTAAATTTGTTGGCCAACTTCTGATGGGTGATGTTGCAAAGTTGATTGTTCCTGCAATATTAGGTATCGCTGAACATCCGACGTAGGAGAAACCTCTATACACATACATGCTAATTGCATAGCAATTCAGAATCCTAGGGCACAACACCTTATAGAGAGCCACTTGATAGAAGATGGACACTTACCTAAACTAAGGCCAGCAGATATCGGTCAATTCCATCGGGAAATAGGTCCAAAGAAGCTACTACTAGTCTCTGACACCCTCCTCGGGAGCTCAGAAGAAAATAGAGGACACATAGATATTTTCGGTCTCACTCCTATATACTTACAGTGTGGAACATCCAAATGGAATAAATTTGATAACGAATAAGTGAGGACGTGTTGGGAGAAACGCTTGGACACGTTGATTTGTATTTGTAAATACGCATTTAAAAAATATAATATATAGGTTGTGTCATGTGGCAGTGGCCAATACCAACTTTCTTATTCTCTAGACATAATTCATGTACAATGTCCTATACATATCTTCAACAGTTTCGAAAGTAATAAGTATGTAAAGTATGTTATTTTTTTTAAGGCGCATTTTGAAAATACAAATTGACGTGTTCAATCGTTTTTCCTAACATGCCCTCATTTATTCGTTATCGAATTCATTCCATTTGGCTGTTCCACACTGTATATAGATAAAACATTGAAAATGTTCAAATTTTAACGTTGCTTACATGTCAATAAGCTAATTTGTATGGTAAAAGTAGGTACCAATAAACCATTAAAAAACACAGTAAAACGAATGTCAATATAATTTTGATAAATTTTATACATGATGCTCTCATAAAAAAAAGATGAAATGGATATAATTTCTCTTAACTTATTTGTTGGAAAAATTATCTTTTTATTTACGAATTTTTGCAGAAACTTTCTATTTTTTTGTTGTTACATTTTATCGAGCAGAATCTATTGATCTGTACTTAACATACACATCAATAATGTTCATGTTCATTCGTTGGTAAAAGAACTTTCTTATTCGTTATTATCTGGGCGTTCAATTTATGATTATCACATCTGCACTTTACGCATCGGTATTTGTATCGAAATAAGAGTGTTGTTTTCTTATTTTCCCATGCCTTATTGCCATTTATGAGAATTCTATAACACTAACACAGAAAAGAGACGAAGAAAATGCTTCTGTATTATTTTCCTAATACCGAAAGTGAGCATACCTAGAATTTTAATTAGGATGCTGCTAAGAGATCTTGTTTCTTCTAAAGAGAAAACGTTGTATTTATTGGAAATGTGTGTTGATAATTGACAATGAGCACATTTATTACAAATTTAGAATCAAAATTTATTATAACAAGTGTCTCTGTTTGAGGTGCCTATTCTGTAACTTGTCCATACGTTAACGATTAATTTTTCAGAGTTAGACTCCGTAATAATGTCGTCACATTAAAACCTAGTGACAAAACATAACGATAATATTTTCAAAATTTTATGAAGGTTGGTATATTTATTGACATCTGGTGTTGTTTTGTTAGGTCATGAAAGGATTTACCGAACTTCATGGATTTATTGGCTAACGTTAGATTATGATGACCCATTTAAATAATCTACACCTACAGAGCTCCAATGAGCTAAGAAATGGATGATTCTAAAAAACCCAACTATGGGAGGCGTTCTAGTATTTCGACTACAATAATTAAAAAAAGGCAACAAGTCCTGAAAGAATTCTTTAGCAGCTTCACTTTTTTCTCGGTACATCTCCCATGGTAGCTCAAAGGGGTTACTTCGGTCTCTTGAAACACGAAAAGTATTCCCTTGTAAAAATATTGCATGTGTTTATAGTTTAGATTATTTTCCAACCCTTATATGAATTTACCTTCTGTTCAATTCATCCAAAAAATACGTAGCCGTTGATCCATCTTAAGGGGCATCTACCAAATTCGATCTTGCACAATTATGCTTTGTATATTTTTTTGTTTCCCTACGTCCTCAAGTTTAAGTTCACATAACGAAAATTTTATTAGAAATATGAAAGCTCCGCAACATGTAGGTAGCCAAGCGGTCCAAGCGGATTTTGCTTCACGTACTACTCTATAAGCTTCGTCAGTACTGAACTGGGAGACCGCCGAGACCGGCGAGCGTTGTATCAACAATGGAACGGCACGCGACTACCGAAGCAGAGATACAATGTCAGTCATAGAAGGATAGAAAAGCGAGCGATGGATTTTTATCCGATATTTTAGTGGTAGCAACCGAATTTCAATAAGGAATTGTACGGTCATAAGTAATTTGAGGATTCTGAGATTTTTATATAGTATTCATAAAGCTTCAAATTAGACTTCTTATCAATTAGTTTTTCCATTTAATCCATATTTAATTGTTTACAAGGGCTCAAACTTTGCTCAATATGTGTAATTACCTCATGATTCGTATTTTTTTCAACAAAATTTGGATAGCATTTCAAAGTTTTTATTCGATGAGAACTCTAAGTTCAACATTAATCTACATGATATATTTTTTTCTCAATTTTCAATACATCCATTACCTCAAAATTCTTTGCCAAAAATATTTCGATATTTTCTCAAATCGCTGCCGATAGATTCCCCTTAAATAAAATGTGATCTTTGTAGAACAATTTTTTCAAGATTGAAATCGAAAAAACACAACAATACTTTTAATCAACGACTTCTAGAGCTGACATTGGTCAGCGACATAATATCAGTCATTTTGTCGTTATCTAACAGCGGTCGTTACTGTTTACAGAATAGTTGTGTATTATTTTTGGGGTTCATTTGTACCCCAGGTAGTGTTTTCGATATATTTACTAATTGAACTGCGACTTGTCATTGAGAAAATTATGTACTGACTTGTGTCTACTTTTCATAAAAACATACTGTTTTTTTTTAGATAAACCTGTACACCGGGTAGTTTTCAATTACCTTGTAGTGAATTTGAAACACAAATGTGTATGCAATTTATTGATTGACTGTTCACATTGAGTTTGTTTACTACAATTCTCCTTATTTTGAACATAATTTTCAGTTTAATAGCAGTTTAAACCAAGGAAGTGCCTTGAAAACCGGTTTATAAGTATTGTACTGTGCCTGGGTGCATTAGAAGTACATTTGATAAGATGTTTTCCTACAACTGCTATGAAAAGGGACTTATTTCTCATAACTTACTTAATTTAAAAACCAAATATTGCTCATACTGTGAGAAATATTCTTTCTCACGACACTTTATCCATTCCACATACATTTATATGGAGAATCAAATAAAATCGAAAAAACTTAGTTGTCACAAAACTGTCAGATTTTATTAGAAGTTTTAAATTCTAAAAGGTAGTTTCAATCGTGATTGGATAAAAATCCCAATTTCCATTAAATAATAATTTAACAAGACATATATTTATTTATAATAAATAATATGGATACTGACATTAGTGACTATTTTACTTATCCTTAGCCAGATTTATTGGAAAAAGTTGCAAAAGTAAATTTAGATTTTTTGCTGGAAATTTCAAGAAAAAAGTATCAATTGGCATACGAAAAATATTACCATACAAAATTGTACATATTTCACCATCAACTATAATTTTAAATAGAATTACTTAACAGTTTAGAGATAGGATTCTTTGGTGTTATTTTTGTTTCACTAACCATACAAATAAAAATTAAGTTAAGTTATTCAATTAACTTTACTTGTATTCTTTAAATTTGTGCAGTTGTAGAAAAAGTATAGTGCGCAACATGCGGGGACAGTACCTTTTTCACTTGTTGCACAATATTCATTGTCCTACGACCACATAGGAAAGGAACTTGTTTAGCACTGTATAGTCCCACGGAAGTAGACTATATTCGCACTTGTGCGAAAAGTTAATTTTCGACAAGTGTCAATAAGCTCTCAGTGTCAAAGGCATAATTTATATTTGGATATTACCAGATTCTCTTATCTGTTCATTCCTGTCTGGGAATGTCTAGGACATAATGTTTATATTTATTTTTATAGTGAAAAAATTAGATTTTTATTTAATAAATAATTAATACATTTGGAAATTGAACCATTCTGGACACCACTCGCAATAGCAAAATACACAGTGATTTTTTATAATATGGTAGGTCGTAGGAAAAATAGTTTACACTACTTGTTCCAAAGTGATTTTCACACTGGTTTGTAGAAAAAATATTGGTTGAGTATAAAGCTTTTGTATGAAATTAAACTTGCTCTAAAAAAATTCCGTTGAGCTAACACTCTACGATCAACATTATTTTTTCTACGACCGTATATACAAAAAAGTATACCAACCCATTTCTCAAAAATTATTTTATTTCAACATACATATGCTGCCATATGCAAAACTTCAACTAAAAACTACTAATAATTATAAATATTAATATTAAAAACACAATTTGTTGCATTGTGTGAAATACTTAAAATTGCCGGCCCAGTGGAGTTATTTGGTGTTAACTGGTAATTAGATGGAGTCGATGAGGATGGCATCGGTTGCAGGTCGCATAAAGATGACGATGACGGTGACGGTAACGGTTTTAAGCCATTTGTAGATGAAAGAATTTTATATGAAATATTTCGAAAATACTTATTTACCTGTTGTAACAATAGTTATAACTTCCTAAGTAAAAAACTATCTAATAAGGTCATTTTCAAAACTAAAATGCGTGCGGAGAAATGGGTTAAAACGCACGGTCGTAGAAAATAGTTATTTTTCTAACAAGTGCGAAACTGATACTTTCCCGCACGCGACTGCAGTTGACGACGCGAGGCGGAGTTCGGGCAAGCGGCCAAGGGCGGGACAGGACGACAACGGTTTTAAATCATTTGTAGATGAAAGAATTTTATTTGATATATTTCGTAAATATTTATTTACCTGTTGTAACAATAGTTATAACTTACGGAGTAAAAAGCTATATAATAAGGTCAAAATTTGCATAATTTTACTTTCCCGCACTAGTGCGAGAAAGTAACACTTTTAAAACTAAAATGCGTGCGGGAAAATGGGTTAAACGGTCGTAGAAAAATGTTATTTCAGTAATTCTAATGATTGATACATTGAAGTTTATATTTATTTACTAAAACAAAATAAATTCTATAAATAAAAATTTTATAACTTCGTCTATTGTAAATATTTTTACTGTAAGATTGAAAATATACAATTTAAAAAAATATATTATTATTAATATTCAATTTTCCACATCTATAACTCAAAAACTGTTGATTAGAGAGTGTTTGCTCGAAGGAACTATTTCGTAGCAAATTTAATAACCTACAAAATCTGTACAATCATTTTTTCTCAAAATTTTTTTCAATATCGAAAAATTCGAAAAATTGGGTTGAAACTGAAAAAAATATATCCCCTGTTATTTATATGTGAAACATTTTTGAAAGAGCGGGAATATATATTTTTTAATATTTTCAGGTATGACCGAAAAAAATATATCGCCTAAAAATTAATCACCCTAATATATACAAATTTTTTCACATAGAATCTACAAACCAGCCTAATGACTTTTGGAAAACTACACGTTAAAGTTCAACCCTACCAGACAAGATAATTAAGGAAGTAATTCATTAAAAAAGAAACGGAGTTGCTATCTATGACAATTTTTTTTTTAAATTGCCATGTAGTAATTAGCAATGAAGATATAATCGCATAACTTCCGTATGTGGTAATAATTAAATCTTTAAAATAATAATAGAACAATTCAATGAAATGGATATCAAAATTTTTGTAGAGAAAGTTACAATAATTATACGATTAAGTTGAATGTGTCAATCTAAATTAACTGTTATGTTCACAAATTAACTTGCAATTATAATATTGATTGCGATTGTAATATTTATTTATTATTAGGTGATTAGCATCGAACCATTATTACAAAATATTTTATCAAATGGTATTTGTTTATATAATAATGATTATATGTGATTGTTATGCCATGATAGAGGACAATAACAAAGGTGTTACTGATTCAACACAATGACCTCGAGTTTTGAATTCTTTTAAATAATTTAACCCAGCTCGACAACTGGCTGGATTGTCGAGATATACTGGATGTGGTCTGTGTACTGGAGTCGATCGGCAGACTGAGTTAAATAATACAAATAAGTATTCGTCGAAAAAGCTATAACTTGCGCGGCGGAACATTACATTACATATCTACTTTGCCGCCGTCCTGACATTCGATGTAGGTCGCTTATGCCCTCTTGCACCGTTTAGAATGACGCATAGCACATTGCGTAGCAATGCTTTTGGAATTGGATTTTGGATTTGGAAAAATTTGGTCCAGGTATTGCTGGATATTGATTTGATAATAGGACGGTGCTCCATCTTGCTGAAACCATATTGTATTGGCAGGAATGTGTGGGTTTGCTGAATCAGGATATAAGTATGTCAAAGTTAGCACGACCTTAATTTGGAGCAGTTCCAAATATTTATCTCCATTCAATATGCCAACAATGAAAAAGGGACCTACGATATGATCTCCAACAATTCCTGCCCAAACATTAACTTTTTTAGGATATTGCGTATATTTTTCTCTCATCCAGTGAGGATTATCATTATACCAATAGTGCTCTTATCAGAAAACAAAACATCTTCAAAATTGGATCACAACGTTATCTAACATTGCTATCATTTTGTTCACAAAAATACGTTCTCTTTATCCAAATCGACTTTCATGAGCTCCCGAGTTGGCATCATTTTATAGGGATGCTTTCCTTTAATATTTAATATTCGAAAAATTGATGTGACATCAAAATAAAAATAGTCAAAATTTGTATAATATGGTAACGCAAGACAACTTCTTGCTTTTATCAAGAGAGTAGTTCACAATACCAGCAGAGCCTGTATATATTTCGTAAATTTACGCACTGCTTCATCTCTTGTGAAAGTTTTCAGCTTTTTATATTAGTTGAATAACTTGACTATCTTGATTAAATAAATTATTAATCGTTGATTAATTATTATTATTAATTATTATGAATTTATCTATAATTACTCTCACTCATCTGCGACTTTATCATACAATGCGCCCATAGGCATAAAATTATCTTTCGCAAAACAGGTCGATTGTTTATTTGAATTTACTATAATGTCATGTATTAATTAAAGATATAGGGTGAATCATTACATATTAAATTTTCAGTAGTTATTTAAACAAAATTGTATTCAAACACTGAATACTGTTTACTACTAAGAGAGCTTTCAGACGAGACATGATGTTTAATGTATTTTTATCCGCGCGATTCTTTTCAGACACTAGTAGCCGGCCACAAAGTGTCTATAGTCTGAAAGCGCTCTAAGGCCGGCCGCACACATAATCGAACAGATAGAATAGAACAAGACATTTCGGGTTCTGTTCTGTCTTGTTCGATAGCGTTGTTGATGTTTTCTTCGTATCGAACGCTATCGAACAACACAGAACAGAATTCCGGGCAGTTGTATACACACTTCGTGCAGTGTCAGACAGCGCCAGTCATGAAAAAACCGTTCGATCGTGTTTTTTGCCTTGTCTTGTTCGATGTAGTGTGCTGGTATTCCATATCCGTCCATTCTAAACTCTTCGCAACAGATACTGACAGTCAAAATGTATTGTCGTGTTCTGTATCGTTCGATTATGTGTGCGGCCGGCCTAACCGGAGTTGGTAATTTGGTCACCAAAGATGACGTCACGAAATTTCAAAAGGTAATTTGGTCCCCATGG
>CAJUYG010000324.1:0-13188 GCA_910591675.1 Galerucella calmariensis
AAGTTTATCTGAAGCCGTGAAAGGAATTCAGTCGAAATCATTCGATATTGCCACGTTTAACTATGAATAAGCTAAAGTGCTAAGTATGTAGTAATAATAATTAGAAAAGGGACTTTTTATTATTAACAATATTAACAATATGATTAAACGTTAACTCTTTAATGTGCTTTTTTCCTTGGATTTTGTCTATTAACATAATTTTTCCAATTTATGAACATTAAAAGATGAACACTTTTCCAAATTTACTATTGGCTTCTTCAAGCTCTGGCAGCGTTGTGCGAAAACCATAATCACCACAGCCTCCGAATTACATAATTTGGTGATTTTTATCGAAGTGCCTGACCAGCGAACTTCTCATTGGCAGGTGCCCGCGTGTGTTCTTCTCTCTCACTCCATTAATTGATTGATTAAATGATATTGATTCATCCAGTGGCGTTGGTATTGTCAGTGACATTTGTATTTTCAGATAAACTTGCCAGATTCCAACAAGGATAGAAGAATATTTTTAATTACAATCATTTTTTCACGCCTTATTTGTGCCTCATATATTTATTTGTTCAACACTCAGTTGGTTGGTTACCGCTCCGACATTGGTTCGACAAAACGTCGAAGCGGTCGTCTCTTTGTGCAATTCGTCGGGGTCAGCTGAAGTTAATCAAGCTGGCTTGCAAAAAGCTCCAAAAGCTTTAGCTCGCCTCTCGTTTGGCTGTTGTAAATCATTACGTAATATCGGGCATATGCCGTGTTTTCGGCTTTCAACTTTTCAATTACCAGGGGCTTTTATTGTAGATACATTGTTCACATTTATATTTGAAAAGTTTTCGAGAGGTTTTCGATTGGAATCGTATATTATATATATATCGGATCACCACGCTACCCGAATTTGCATGAGAATATGCGGATTTATCAATGTTTCTGTTGGGGTATTCAATTTTTAATGGACCTATAAAAGCACTTTCGTTCGTAAACGTTTTTTAATTAAATTTTTATAACGATATATCCACTTCCATCAATTTTTACAGCCATTTTATATTGTTCTTGTTTAAGTTACGGAATACAAATTGTTGAGCATAAAATTTACCTGCAAAACAATAGTAGTTTGTACAGCTGGTGCGAAAAGTGATTTGCGTACAAGCTGTACACAATATTTTTCTACAACCACATTTATTAATGGAGTACCTCAGGTAACAAACTTCGGTTGCAGTTCGAGCCTTTTCGATAATATCTGGAGGAGTATTTTCAATGTCCGAATTGGACAACTCAAATGATAAATTATTTTGATCTTGGTTCATAATTTCTAATTTTGTTTTTTATAATTAATCACTTGAAATAAATAATGGATTGAATAGTTTACCTACTTTTGGTTTAAATTTAAAAATTGTACACAAATAAGAAATTCACTATTAGGTTGAATTGTCAAACAAAGTTGACAGGTCATAGGTAGCTTTGTTTGACATTTCGGTGCGGAAAAGTGGCATAGCGTGTACTTTTCGCATTACTTTTTCAACGGTTATTAACACAATTAAGAAAAGGCCTGCTTTGCGTATAAAAATTTTGTGTAGAAAAACGTGTTTTACATTGTGGTTGTGGGAAAAACTATAATCAACACTTCAATTGAACTCAAAACATTTTCTCAAACCTTTGCTCTAAAAGTTTGAAACTCCATACAGATTAATTTTAGCAATTGTGCTATCAATAACCTGGGTAACATTTGCAATGATGAGACAGAATCACTAGCTCACGAAGAAGAGCAAAAAAAGCTTCATTAGTGCTAAGCCTGGGACGGACAAACATTTTCGAAAATGGTGGAGCATGGCGTAAGGAATCAGGATAGGTCAAAAAGTTTATCAACGAGTCATCGCCAAAGCTCACATAGTACCTGGTGAGCCAGATCTTGGTTGGACTGCTTAACAAACACATGAACAGCATCAGATTGACAGTCACAACCAGATACAGGTTTTTCAAGAGGATGAAGAAAACTCAGCACATTATCAGTGACTCCGAAGGTCTGACTTAAACAAGATTTTTGACTCTATGGAAGAAAAGACTTGTTGTAGGACAATGGAAGGTGATGAGGATCTGGACAAGGAGCTCTAGCATAACATGCAGACGCCAACACTAGCAAGGGTCATAGTGAAGGAGCTACTGAAAGCTGGAGAACTGGAGCAATACCATGGTCACCATAATAGATGGTAATAACTGATATTTAAAAATATATTTATTGATGAAATGGATATTTCGAAAGCAAATGTAAATAAATATATGTGCAAAAAAGAAGTTAAAAGTATTCCCAATAATCTGCTCAGTTCGCTGAAAAAGGCGGAATCATTTCACCATTTTTAAAATTAAAAAGAAATCATCATTTTGAAATTAAAACCCATTTTAAATATTCAAATTAGATAAAATTAAGGTATTTTAGTTGAGCATTCTTGTCATAGTCAACAGGTTCATTTGGCGTTACAATTAAATTCAAGATTTCCAGCTAAAGCCAAGCGCGTTTGCTGGAAGCGGGCTTTAATGGAAAAATAACCGGATGCATTTGTCAAGCCGTGGTCTACCAATAACATCTCTGTCTCATCCACTGAAAAAGATGAACATTTCCAGGAATATTTTGTTGTTTTGGCATCCGTCCAATTTGTGTGTTCTGTGCGGCATTATCGAAACATCTAACTGGATTTTCCTAGTTTGAGATGCAGTTTGCATAAATATGCGAGTTATGGATATCGGATTTAATAATACTTTGGAAAAGGTACGGAAGACAGAGGTTGAATTTAAAATATTTTTGTCTTAATGTTTTGGAAGCGAAAATATTATGAAAAATTGAGGAAAACTTAAGGTAGTGGGGATTTTTTAACAAATAAAGTAAGGGTTAATGAATTCGAACCCTTTTAATGTACCTTTTTTTCGGTCCCTAACAAACTCTCCCTCATCTTCTCCCTTCTATCACTCCCACCTCTCATATGCCATGTCCTTCTCCTTCTCTTTCCCGGGAATACTCTTTTCTTCTGTCTCTTCCTCCATTGCTTCCTGTTCAAATTTTTTCGCATACTCCATAATACATCCCACGAGGAATTGAATGTCTACCACCACAGAGCCCCGCTTTTGGTGGTAAGGCTGGACACTTTAATGTACCTAGTGAAGAAGAACAACCGGTTGATAGTGTACAAAAATAACAAAATTTCAAGTATTCATCTTAAAACTCAATGCTACACAGGAATCTCTAAAATGGTGGGTAGTCTCGGCCAGGACAGAGACAAGTGAAGCGGTGTAATATGGGCAAATATGGTAGATAGTAATAGTAGATTTGAACCAGTCTATTCCACCAAAACTAAAATTTTTAGAAATGTTACGTTTGTTCAACTCAATTCATGAATTGCTCAAGTTAATTCAACAGCTTAACAAAATATTGTGAAAAATATATAAATATAAGTTTTAGCTTTTGTTTTGGGAGTAGGTACCGTCCATTATTAAAAATAATGAGCTATTGTTCAACCAAATGATTCTCATTTTCTATATTGTTATCGAAATTATATGTGTAAGTATGTTATTATGTAGCACTATATGTAGGATAGGGTGAGTCTAAAAACCACTACAATGATAATAGATGGTATGGTGCTTGAATATAAAATTTTCATTATTTATATAATTATTTAAAAGTCACATTCCACCAGATTCTGAATTAAATTTTACACCCAGAGAAAATGTACTGATATCTGTGACAACGAAGTTATAAAAAAGAAGCGACAGTAAAATTTTCTCCATAGATATCGAAGTTTTGTTGTGTTTTTCAATTATTCATTCGTCATTTGTATGACAGCCACGAATTGCACAAGTTTTTGGCGCCATAACTAATAAATGTAATTTTGTAAACAAATTTTATCGTTCAAAACACACAAAAATATGTATAATCAAAAAGCTTACAACAAAGAAAATTTTTTGGTAAACAATAAAATCACATGTCATTGACAGATAACGGGCTTAAAATGGCGACTGTCAGACATGCGCACTCAGAAAATGAATTGTAAAATAGCACAAGCTTCGCTTCTTCTTGGGATGGTGTATTCTGTGTTATGATTTCTGAATCAGTGTCATATTACTGTAAAAATGTATCATTCACATCTAACATTTGTAACGCAAGTATTTCAATAATTAGTACTAGTTGTACGACAACACTCTTTGAAATAAACGAATTTTGATGATGAATTATCGCTAATATCACACTAAAATTAATTACACGTAATTTAATATCATGCGTGAAATTAACATTGGTCGTTTGTTAAAATATTCCAGCTGTAACGCAATTAATTCCACCATATTTCCAGATTGTGATCCTTTTGACAGCATGGAAATTAGTTTTTCATATAAAAATCGATGGTGTTTCTAATGAATGTGTTACTTCAATTACTGGTTCAACAGTTGTGTCCCTCTGAGTGCCCTAGGATTTTGAACAGAAGTTTCTACTATTATTCCATATAATTTAAATTCTTACTAAACTAGTTGTGGTCCCGTCCATACGGTACTGTCTTGTTAAAGCACCTGTCCAAACTAATAGTCAATGGTCAGATACAGTGTGACCCATTTTGTTTGGAAGCACATGCTGAATCTAACAAAAAGAATTAAAACAAAATCGGTTGAAAATGCGGATTTCACGGGGGTGCTTCCAAACAAAATGGGTCACACTGTATTACCATTTGGCGCATCTAGTTTTTTCCTGCATGTCTCAACCCTCAGCCACTATTTTCACTACATCAATCCAGGTTTTTCTGGGCCTACTTCGCCTATTTATTCCTAGTACTCTTGCTTCTTATGTTTGCAGATATGTCCTAGTCATCTTAATGTTGAATTTTTTGTTTTGTCTTCCCCACTATTATCGTCTTCAACAGGTACACCATCCCAGAAGATTTAATGAGGAGGAGAATTAAAACAAAAATAGTCACTATGCTTTTGAACCAACGCTGTGTATACTGGAATCAATTTAAGTACAAAAGACATTTTCATGCTCGTGTTCCCTACTTTAAGCACCCTGTTTCCTTTAAAAAGATACTCAAAAAAACCCCGTAGACGGCGGTTTTTGTATCCATAGTGTGCATAGTGCAGAGTAGTAACAGCCTTTCGAAAGTAGCTCCAGCTGGAATCTAGAAGCTGTGCATTTCCAAAAATAACAGTACAAATACAGCAAAAGAGAATTGACTTTTATAAAAAATATTTGGCTTGTGAACATGTTCCTGTACAATCAATTTTATTGGCTAGAACATCAGTGATAACATGTCTTTGTATTAATTTGGGAATTACAAGTTAATTTGTCTTTCATGTCCCGTCCAGTTGAAGTAGGGTAGGCTTCAACTTTTACCAGCAGTTCAATTTCAGTAATGTCTCTGAGGTTTGATTGAAATTTGTTGAAATGTTTCATGAACCAACACTAATTTATTAATGACTTCCGAAGTAAAACTTTCGAATTTAAACTAAATTCGATGTTTAGTCACTTCAGTTTTGTTGGTGCTCATGTTACGTCCAACTGTCATCATAGTGGACTGTTCAATTTAAATTTCAACGGTTTTTAAAGTTGTGAGTTATTGAAGAGAGTAGGATTGAATATTATTTCACATGTAAATCGCTAGAGCATCATAAACTCGAAAACAAAACTATACAGTATATACAGAAACAAGGTTCGGTCTATTACGAACTCGAAATTGTCACCGACATTCCATTATTAATCCGTTTTCCAAATGAATTTCCACTGTCCTTCCGTATGTTCACTCTCACAGTTATGAACTGCAGACCTAATTATTTTCTAATTTGACATGATTTGCGACTAGATTTCACCAGAGAACGAAGAGTTTTCAGTTAATTGCTTTTTTTTGGCACTTGTATAGTTGAAACTAATTTTCTTACGAGGAATATTCAATTTTAAATTGATATGAATATGATATGAGAAACTGGGTTTATTTGCAAGAAACTGATTACTCGTTAACGTCAAATGCTATGAAATTTTAGAAAAACTGTATCATCAGCATAAAAAGTATTGTGAATACCACAAAACTATTAATATTAAACTGAAGTAGCAATATTTAATCGCGAGATATTTCCATTTTTTTTTTAAATTCACAACAAGAAAATTTTGTGACATGAAGAATGCCGAAAATTCGTGAAATTGGGTTTTTTGGGGCGAAAAATGGATGGTTTACTTGGTTTTTTGATAAAATCATTTTTTCAGCTTCAAAAAGCGTCCCGAAATTTTCGAAAAAACGCATAAATAGTCTTGTAATAACACAAAACTATGAATATTAAACTAAAGTTCCAAAAGAGTCTTCTAAAAAGACCGATTTTAATCCTATCAATCGCCAAATTTACATTAAGCCCCAATTTCTTGTCTAAACCAGAACTTATATTTTGCTTACGAATCACTTCCACTTAAATATTTAGACTTGGTAACTAACTTCTGGCTTTAATATTCAAATAATTAACCTAGATTTCAATGTTCATTAACTGACGAACTAATTTGATGTACGGGCATTCACAGTGTGTAAGTTCTCTGTGTTTTCATGGGTAGGAAAATTCATACCACTGCTCTTATAATATTTTTACATAAATATACCAATTAACTTGATCGCTAATATACATTACCGTTAACTGTATAAACCCTCACTTCGTGGAATCTACTCATCATATGGTTTTAAATGAAACTAACTGTTTCTAAATGACTCCACAATATATTTGAAAAAATGTGTAAATTGCAAGTAAGTTATTGACAATTGTTTCGATAAATATATCATCGTCAAAAGTAACTTCTGTCATTCTGACGATGATATATTTATCGAAACAATTGTCAATAATTTACTTGCAATTTACACATTTTTTCAAATATATTGTGGAGTCATTTAGAAACAGTTAGTTTCATTTAAAACCATACATTACCGTATTAAAAATGTATTGTCAAGCAATTATATGGTGAAAATACAATCCCCAACTAAATTTATTGACTTTTTCGTAGTCATTCCTGATGCAAAAATATATAAAGAACTCTGGGAATTGCAAACGAAAAACCCGAAGATATATAACGGAAAGGGACTGACCATTTTCACTTGAAATAGATAGTTAGTTCATTTTAAGAGAAGTCCATCAATTTGCAAAGAAAAACAAGATGGAAAAAGTAGTTAGGGTGATTTCAGGTTTCCGGTATCGGGCAGTTCGAGATTGTAATAGTCGGAAAACAAGAAAAAAAAATAAATGGTAACCATAATAGTTATTTACTAAATAAAAGTGTGTGCACATTTTTATAATTGAGAAAGCTACTGATTTTAACAAATTAAATTGTTTTATCTACAACTGTCATGTAACGGGTACGATTTGACACTATTTCTAGTGTCATAATGACGTATATTACCGCACTAGTGCGTTTTTGATTACATTATCGCACTAGTGCGGTAATGAGAATCTAGAAACATATTAATACCAGAATTAAATATTTAAAATAACACTGGAAGCTGCATTTTCAATTTCCGAAAGGAGATTTTCTTCGCTTGAACTCATTTTTATATATTTTTGTTCATTCAACTTTGGAAATTTGATGACATAACTAATTTATTTTTTATCCACAGCCTTGTTTGTCTTTGTTGCTGTGGTCACAAAATATGATACACAGTACCTTATGTTTGCAGTCAATATTATTAAAAATACGTTAGATTGAAATTTTTTTCAAATTTTATATTATAGGTACTGTTAATAATACTAATAAACAGTTGTAGATAAAATTTTGTACGTAACACGTGTGATAGGAATTATTAACGCACTTATGTGATTACACGACTCGGCCTACGGCCTCGTCCTTACAAACTCCACATGCGTGCGATAATAATGTCCATATCCCACTAATTACGTAAATAACTATTATTACATAGCATGAAGTAAAATGACATAAAAAGGGGTTTTAGACTGTTTCAAAAATGTTCATGTACCTGATATGCTGAGAATATTGTTGGACATGAAGAAAATTAAATACTGTAAACGTTTGTACTCTTCATATTTATATTAAGAGGTGCTGCAAACATTTTCTTGTGCTTTAAAATGTTATATCTTATGTGAGGAGCACTACTTCGGAGCGTCAAAAATGTTTAACTTAAAAAAGAGTGGAAATAACAAGAAATTATAAGAGTCCTTTTTGTGAGGCGTAAATTTTTCACTGCAATATATCTCAATCACTTTGTTGCTGTCGAATATTTTAGTATTTCATATGGCATAGCTAGGACATCCTTCGTAGAACATTTGGAATATTTAAAGAAGACAATATCTCAGTTTAAATTCCTTGAGAATTTCCCACGAAACCATTATCAAAAGTGAATATATTAGTTCAATAACAGCCCCAATCATGTCTTTGGGATTTTTTTTTTTAATAAAAAAATTTTCTATATAAGCTAGAAAAATCTACTTTATCGACCGTCATTTCGAAACTTACAGCCCAAAGCAATTTTTCCTGATCCCCTCCTCTGGTTAATCCTCGTTCTATTGTTGAGCCTTTCTGATGGTAATGGAAAGGGTAATGGAGGATTATGGAAGGACGAAGTGGACGTGCTTTTATTTTCTCGTGTAGAAGTTATAGGAGATTATGGACTTGAAGATTAAGGATTAAATTACTTTTTAAATTGTTTGTTTCGTTTCGTCGAAAAACTAAGACAGAAGCGACAGCCGCTATTAAGGAATGTTCCTCACTTCTATTTTTAGCAAAAGCAAGTGGTTTTGTGATTTTTTTCCTAAGCGAATGCTATTTATGATTATATGATAAAGACTTTGCTTGCTTTTTTTCATTATATAGTAATTGCAGAAGGTAATGGTAATTTTGCTGGAAAATTCTTTTCAATTTTTCATCTTACGTCCAAGATTTGAAAACCTTAACAAAAAAATAAGTTTAAACAAATAAATGAACCGTTTATAGCATAATTGACTTTATTAATGGAAAATTTTCAGTTTCTAATTATTTTTTTTGTATTTCAGGTGAGTTTCTACTTTCTTTAGCAATATATTGGTAAGTACCTCTCGCATAAGAAGAAAATTTCGACATTCTATTATAATATTTTCCAAGCTGCACCACCTTCCAGTGGATTGAAAAATTGGAAAATCCCTACGTATAAAAATTCTCATCACTGTTCTAATTGATAACAAAAATATGCATTCAATCTTGTTGTATCGGTTCCTCTTATGCCCTATGGTAATAATGTGGCTGATTATCAATTACCCAAGCAGAAATTGTGTAATTGCTCTTTGACGATCCCTAGGGACATAGAAGGCAATCGATTGCACATCGACACATCACATACCCTTCTGCTCTTGGCTTATCCCTTAATTAAACAAGACCTCCGGGATATCCACCTGCCCTTTTCGATCCTTACTATCCACATGTTAGGTTAAGATTGTTACAGGATAATTCTTGATATCAATAAATATTTCGTGCCAACTTTATATTAAGTAGACTAAATTTTGATAAAAGAGGAACATGAAATTAATGTTCTCTTTATTTTGATTTTATCATTTTTATAGGGCTGTATGAAAATATTATATGCAAAATATGGAGACCATGGAATTTCCATTCGTGAATAAAAATATCAGTTTATGCTCTCGTTGCATAATAGTATTTTATGCAACTATCATGTAATGATAGCCATTAAGACACGAGCATGTTGTAGGATACGAAACGAGCCGCAGGCGAGTTTCGTATATAATATGCGAGTGTATTAATGGCCATTACATGAAAGTTGTATACAATATTTTTTCTACTCCGATTAATAAGAATTATTTAATTAATAACTATAACTTATTATAAAAAACAAGAACAATGAAAAGAACGTCAACAAATAAATTTTACAAATTGTACAACAAATAAATTTAAAACTTTTGAACCTAATAATAATAATTCTTCGATCTTTTTTGTGCATGTATAAATTATTTATTGTACAATTCGTAAAATTTATTTGGGGGGCTGATCCTGTTCGGATGGTTGTTGAACTGGAGGGCATGTTAAAGTTTGTTTCATTCCTATTTTCAATTGTATTGAAAATTTTATGCAAAACATTTATTTTATTCTGGATACTTTCTTCAATATAACCCTCTGCAACCGTAGTGGATTTCCAACCACCGTGTCTTTTTAAGGTGGAGATGTACGGTTGCAGATGTTCTACGAAAGCTGTGTCCCATATATAAATTGGGATTGGGAAGCCCTAAAAAGGGTGCAATTTGTTTATTCCAAAGTTTTGTACTGTACATTCTCCATTTTGGTAATTTGAGAAGAAATGTTGAAAAGGACAGTTTGTTGGTCGAAGATTGATATATTTTTTGCGAATATCATAATATTTGCCGGTAATTGTAAATGTTCTTTGAGTTTTTGTTTTTGTTTCAACTATATTGACAATTAATATATTGCTTCTATCTTGAATATTTTCAATTTTTAAATCGTGGAGTTCATGTCAAAGTGGGGTCTGGGTAGGTATCGAACCCTGACCCTCTAACCACATAACTTTTATATTTTGCCGCTTAAACAGCTATAGGATATGACTTCTCGAATATTTGAGAATTGAAACTGCATTTATAATTTAAAAAAAATGTAATTATTTGATTTAATATATACATACTTTTAAAAAAAGAAATTGATTATCAGGCGCTTCATCTAAAAATCTCGTTATTATCTCATCTGGTAAAAATATTTTCAACTTTTTACCAATAAATTATTCAGATTTACGTTTTATTAGAGCATGTAACTTGGGATATTTTGATATGTCAATATTATGCTTTATATTTAAAACTGTTTTGATAATTGATTAATGTGTCCATACGGATGATGGTTCCATTTTATTTTGTAATTTTTCAAAATAAACTATTAAATCATTCTCAGAAAGCGATGTTACATTTTTTGTATTTCTCCAATCCAAGTTTTCTTGGATTTTTCTGGTAATATGTTATCAACTGCATTTTCGGCTTTTTCTCTAATTTCTGGAGGCGTCAGAGAAAATTCTTTGTTATCACTCATCATTTTAACACAATTTGAATATATAGTTTTATTAATTTTAAATATAAATATCTTCTGTAAGTTCCTTGTGGCATTACTTATCTTTTTTCTCTTATTCTTTTGGGAATCAAACCACAATAATGTTTGAAAATCAAAATCATTTGACAGCTATCAAATTAAGTGTCACTTAATAGGTCTGTTCGCCTGCAATAAAAGTGTAGCACTGAGCTATATAATTTAGAAAAATTCAGGTCTATCTGTGAAAAAATGCGTGTAAAATTGCTAAATTTGGGACTATCTTTGTATATTGCGTTTGTATACTGCAAGAAGCATTAAAACATGAATAAAATCGTATAACTCAGTGCTACACTTTTATTGCAGGGAACAGACCTAATATAATTAAATTCAGAAATGTCAACCAGGTATCCATGGCTATATTAAATATTGTGCGAATGTCGCATTCCTATTGGCTTAAAAATCTGTATCATAATGAAAATTCATGATGAATATCATTATGATACAGATTTTAGTCTTTTAATAAGTATATTATAAAATAGGAGTAGAAAATAGTATATTATACACCAAGGTAGTGAAGAGTATTATTATTATTGACCAAGCACCAAAATACGGTGCAAGGCTTATGAATGTCTCCTTCTCCATGGTCTATATACAACTTTTTCCACTTCCAGCCAAATTTGAGACATAAATTAAAAATAATCCACGAACGCACCTCGAAGAGCGTTTACCCCGTCGTCTGACTGACAAGTACACTGTCAGTTTTCGATAAATTACGAACGTACTCGTTATGTCATCCAGTCATTTTTGGTTAAGCGCGAATTTTAAACTAATGGCATTTTTATTCGAATAAGTTCATCCTGATAGGTAATTTCAAGCAGCAAATATGTTAAAGACAATCTCCTTGGCTTACAAAATTATGTTGCACAAGTTTTTGTTGAACTGATATCCCTGAATTCTCAAAATATTTGAATTTGTCTATTATTGACCTAAGTTGATAATAGAAAAAACTATTAACCACCAATAGAGCAATTCAACTTCTCAGTTGGCCAGTAGTGGAAAAATTACTATTAGTTTCTATCAGAAAGTTGAAACAACAAACAATAATTAAAATATTCTAAAAACGCTTCATAAACTTGTCTGCTAATTGCTGCAATCGAAGTTTTTGTCATTCATTATCACGAGATACATTCAATTAAAAGTTCCAGATCCCTCCTGGGCTTCTGCATCGAATATTAATTAAAAGATCCATTGAAGTATTCTCGTTTCTCTTTCGAAACTCTTAAGAACAGTCAGAATATTTTATCTGATATTAAATTACGTTTTCCTTTTCCAAGTTTAGTGGACTCTTATTCTTCAGCTCTTGTTTAATTTTTTATTAAAGAATTTTAGACATTCTACCATCAAAAATCAATCTTTACCTCCATCAATTTAAATAAAAACTTTCGGGCTTGACTTTAGAATAACATATCGGCATAAAATTCGAGCAGTCCAGTTTATTTGTTCAGTTTAATCTCATATCATGATATTCCACCTGAGTTGAAATCATCATCGGAGAGAACTATAGAGGCTTTGTCCAGAGTAAATATATGCAAATAATACAACTATTTTAACGAAGAGTTAATTAAAAGCAAACAAAGATCCAAATTTTCGATTTACACTTCACTAAAATGTAAACGGAAGCCATAATTAAAATGATACAATGGTTTGTTCAAGAGTTGTTTGTTGAGAATATGTGAGGATGTTGGCATGAATTTCCTATTTCTATCGCCAATTGGGTAGTTTCGTGAAAAAATTGAATAGTTTTTATTATCCCTTAAATTAAATCACCCCATTTAAATCTCACAGAAAAACTAAAAACTCAATGTTAATTTTATTGAAGATCTCATAAAATTACACCATCTACTAACATAAGTTTCACGAAGGTCGCCATGCTTCTTAGGCACGTCCTAAATTTTCGGCTCAGTGGGTCCAGAGTCACTCACCCTTCGTCATCCTCTCTGTTTTCCCGGTCCCCTTTTAAGGGTTAGTAGACGCTTGGTAATTCATCACACCAGCCGTGACCTCATGGACGGTGGCAGTGCCCTTACTGAAGGAACGTATTGATAATATCAAAAATCAAGACAATGGCATTATACAGTAATACCCAAGAAGTGTGGGACAATATGAAAATAATGTCA
>CAJUYG010000324.1:13198-40923 GCA_910591675.1 Galerucella calmariensis
AAGATCTAAAGATTTCTCTTCAGTTGATGCAGCTTATTTGCATCCTGATTTTGACGAATCTTTCAGTATATAGTCTCGTTAAATTTTCTCACCACTTCATCACAACAATATGGCAAATATGCAGTTCACGAAATTGTTTTAAATATTTTTCTAGATTCAATTGCTTTTAAATTCATCACCTGAACGTCCTGAACAAGTGAAAATAATGACAGTACATCGCAGCGTTTTTTTTGATCATGAGAAACTTTTATATCTGCTCTTTCCCCATTATCCAAACACAATTTTATTGAAACTCTCATACTGTGCCAAATTGTAACTTTCAAACACACACCCTTAGAAAATCGTTCTGTTAGAAACGTGCGGGTATATATTATTTTAATGACTCTCCAGCCGTGCGTATGATATAAAACGCATTAAACTTTGCTGCTCCATGATTTTCGTCATTAACGATCGTCCTCATGTCGATAACGACCTTCTAAAAACGGCCGTTGTCAGCGCGTACCTGTTAACAGGAGCGGATTGGGCACTGTTTCATTACAATTAATGAGATTCGATAACAATCAGACATATCTATATATAATTTTTTTTTACTACTGAGAGCTAGTCTAATTTTCTGAATTGCGTATGGTTGGGGTAGTTGTCGATGCACCTTGTGTTTGACACATTATAAATTTCTATATATTAATAATATGTAAATATCAAAAAGTCTAGAAAAGTAGATAGTCTAGGAGGGTACCGCTATAGACATAGGGAAATTAATGTGTTAAAGAGAGAGGTCCCTTTTTGGTGGAGGCGCCAATGTGTAAGAGAGATAGCAACATATGTCTATCATCTGTCTTCATCTATGAAGAGCAAACTTGTGTATATACAGTTTTTCCTCTACCAGTCAAATTCAAGACAAAAATTGAAAATAATTCACAAATGCACCTCGAGAAGCGTTTACCCCGTCGTCTGACTGACAAGTACATTGTGAGTACACAGCTAGTAGTGAAAAAATCACTATTATTTATCAGGAAGTTGAGACAACGAACAATAATTAAAATATTCTGAAAACGCTTCATAAACTTGTTTGCTAATTGCTGCAATCAAAGTTTTAGTCATTTATTATCATGAGATACATTCAATTGAAAGTTCCAGATCCCTCCTGGGCTTCTGCATCGAATATTAATTGAAAGATTCATTGAAGTATTCTCGTTTCTCTCTTGTAAACTCTTAAGAACAGTCAGAATAGCTGATCTAATTTCCTGAATTGCTTATGGTTGGGGTAGTTGTCGTGCGGTGGACCTTATCTTTGACACATTATAAATTTTTGATCATCAATATTATGTATATAATTAAAAGTCTACAAAAGTAGATAGTCTAGAATAGTATCGCTATAGACATAGGGAAATCAATGTGTTAGAGAGAGAGGTAAATTTTTGGTGAAGGCGGCAATGTGTAAGAAAAATAGCAGCATCTGTTATCTGTCTTCCTCTATGAAAAGCAAACTTGCAATTCCAAGCATATTAGATTGGTTTGTGGAAATCTCCTCTCTTCATAGGCATGCGGTCAAATTCTTATTAGGGATAATAATTTACCCAATGATTTTTTTCGAGTGTTACAGCCAATTGTTTCAAAGACACCGTGACTTTTAATTTGGATAATTATTTTACTCATCAATTAACAATTCCAACAATCTAATGTATTGATATTTAATTTAAAAAAAAAACATTATTTCTACCTATAAGATCTTTTTTTCGAATTTGTGCTCATCAAATAATATTTATCAATTATTATATTTGCACACTGAGCCAACATCATTATTCATTGATTGAAATATATTTGAAGGGATTTCATTGTTCAGTGGTCTTCCCCATTGAGCAATAAACCTTCCTATTGAATTAATGAAAGTCGATGTAAACTTTGCGATACACAGATGACGTTAATACAAGTTTGTGCACTTTGTTTCATACATTCGTTCGGTGATAAATTCCTTTTTCAAATGACAAGAATTTACCACTTTCTTATTACTTACTCGCCTTGTTTGTCTTGGTCGTAAATTAGAATTTTATTTAATGCTTTTAAGCGAATTATGCAACCCCCATAACACATAAATCATTCGGGAGTTGCATGAAATATTAAACTGTCAAAATAAATCAAGCCTGTCGTATATTAAACTTTGTGTATATGCACTCACTCCATTTATTCGCTTCGATGCGAACTTCTATTTTCCAAGATTAAATTACAGGTTGGGACTTGATTGGCTCACGCTCTTACCTCTTGAACTGTAGTTTTTGTTATAATGAAGATGGGCCATAAAGTTTTTGAAAGGCTATTCTACGTTTTCTATTTATGGTTATTATATAAACACTCACTACCAACATTGCTATCGTTTCTCGAGTCAAAGCATGAGGGAATTTGAGAGATGAGATTCAAAAATATATTAAGTCTTAATTTATAACGAAAAATTTGATTGTTTTTCCTTGCAATACCTTAAGAAGTATTGCTTTTCCAAACAGGTATTCACATGTTTATAACTTTGCGTATTTAAATGACAAAGATCAGGAAAATAATAAGCTTGAAGTGGGTATATTTTCAGTTCCCTTTCAGACCCTTCGAGAGAACATATAATTTTTCGTCAATCTATCAGTTCTGCGGCCATATATTATTCCATCCACGATTTTAGCCATTAAGTGTTGTTTTTTACAAATATTTCCATTAATTTTTGAGTTTTTCCAAACTTATATTGCTAATTGGGTTATTTACTCCATTATTTTCAATATAATATAATCACGTGTACTTCACGTTACGTCTCCATGAGGTTACAAATAAATTCCACGTGGAGAAAACGGGGCGTTTCCAGCATTATCGATCGTCCTCCGAAATGGCCATGGTAGAGACATCTGTCTTCGAATAGTCGAACTAAATTTGGTTCGGTGTGTTGCTAAGCTTTAGTTCAGGCAGTTAGCATTCGATGGCGCTAGTGGTTATACTTCATGAATGTAAATTTCAATTCCAATGAGGGTTTTATTTTCATGTAATATGAAGAATAAAAGTTTACATTGCATCAAGCTGCTCCCATAAGATTTGGTATACTTTTTGTATAAAGAGAATATATGGATATTTTCTGTATATATGAAATACAGGAGCTGTTGTCGTATTATTCCATTTTTATAAAGTAGTGAAAAGAAATATTGTTGTTGAAAAGAAACACGTTGACTGCCGTACATAATTAACAAATTTGATGGGATGCTAGATGTCGATACTTTTCTGCCGACTTCAACGCTGCAAAATCCAAAGACAGCTACAGAATGTCTTTTGAACTCATGTATTCTAATCATGTTAAAAAAAAAGTTTTCGTGCGATGCACGCAAAGTCAGTATTTCGCGTTCTCAGTAGAGTCCGCGAAATCCAATTTCGCGGCCGTTACCCATAGCAACGGCTGCGAAACCAAACGTCACTTCAAAATTTGACATTTCTAAAATACTACAAAGAAAAGGATAATTTATTATTATAATTCTTTTTATCAAGTTTACAACACTTTTGAGTTCAGGAGGAGTGGAAGGTATTGAAATATCGCTATCAGTATCAGACATTTTGGCTTTTGTCAAAAACTCTCAAAATATTTTGTATATATTGAAGCATATCATTTCCATAGCACACGATGACATTGTTAAATACATTGAACAGCTGTTGATCTCAGAGCAATAATATATTCATTCACAATAATTATCTAGTTTAATAATTATTGTAACGATTGCACGGAAAATAGTGTGTATGCCATGGACGTGAAACTTCTTAACGACCTCAAGATTATCTGTTCTTTCGGTAGGTACGTTAAAAAGGTATTTCGTGGTCTAGGCATACTATTTGGGAATGAACTGAGGCTCAGCTCGTCAATTTGAAGTACAACTATACTGCCCTGTTACCGAGTTGAGAGATAAGCCGTCACGGTATTTTGAAGCTACTGATAAAAACTGGACAAAAGTGCAGATATTTCGCTTTTTTTTGGCTTTAACTCAGCTCACCTTCTGGATGGGATATAGTGCAAACAGCTTACACGCACTTAGGACCACATGAAAGTAATTACTCGCATCTTGTATCACTATAATCATTGAATATTATTTGATGTTATGCTCCACAGATAATAACTTTTCCATTCGATTAAATTGTGATCAATATTTTGGGTTTCGCTCCTACTTCTGGGCATTTATGCTGCTTCATTTAGCATTATTTTCATCTATTTTATTCTTTGGGATCGGTTCTGAAAGAGAGTTTGAATAATTAAACACCCTCATTGTGTGTTCGTTAAAATATCAAAGTTTGAACATTTTTCCCGTCACTAAGCTTTGTGTAATCCTCCGATGTCCGATGTGTAATTCATTATAAAATTAGTAACTACCAAAATTAGAAATGCTCGCCACTATTCAAACCATACAAAATACATGTAACGTAATACTAATGGAATAGAAGAAAAAAAGTTTCTAACCCAACAGATTCGACATCAAAAAGCTAGGTTTTGGTTTTTGCTTTTATGAAGCTTAATATGAAAAAGCGGCGTAATTAAAGCAGCCATCGGAGACAAACCCAGAGAAAATGTGGGGATTATTAATTATCGATATGAACGGAACGAGACAAGAGAGAGCAGCAACATAGCACGGGCAATAGTGTCCCATTTCAGCAGAGGCGCACAGACAGATCTTGTCTCGGTATATTGGTCTTGTGGTCTTGCTGAAATACTCGCAGTCCTGGCAGTTCTGGAAGAAAAAGTGTCTCTTCCATTATTCACTTATGTACCATCACAACAAGCTTTTGTGCTTGTGCTCTCTGCAGTCATGACTTTACAGAATAGTAGTTAGGGTGTGTTGTAGCTCGGTAGGTAAACCATTGTTATAGTTAACCATTGGTCAACTTCAAGAGGTTGTTTTAACACGAAACTCTAACCTTCAAAAAGTATACCATCAGATCTTGGAGAATTGGCTTATGAAATCAAACACAGAACAATGCTATTTCACTTGCTCTATCTGATTGTAAGTTTCAATCTAATTTTTGGATATTTTTAAAGATGATTTACCTCAACATGGGTTTTTCCAATTATCTTCGGTATTAAAGTTTAATAATAAACTCCTGGACAAAATTAACGCACCACTTATATTTTTCTCAATAATCTTTATTTATTGTTAACTTAGTGTACGACAAGTAGGCTATGGACCGTGTTTGATACTGACAGATGTTATTTAAACTAGCTAGTGTCACATAATACCTTGTTTTGACAGTAATTCATATTAAACTTCGTTTTAGAGTAAATCTGTGTTAATTTTTTTTTAAAAAGTGTTGATTAAAACAAAATTTCTGTAAGAAGCAAGAGTTTGTTTGTAATTGTTTTCATCATATGCATGTTTGGAAGTTCATTTGCAAGTAAAACAAGTAAGAAAAATGAACCGCCAAAGAAATTTGTCAATAGAGGGGGCAGTGCGAGCATCGACTCTTCTGGATGAAGGATATTCAATGCGACATGTTGCTGGTTTATTAGGAAGACATCATTCCAGTATCAGTCGCGTAGTGAGACGTCATAATGAAACAGGCTCGTACCTTCGAAGAACAGGACAAGGGCGAAAACGTTGCACTAATCAAATTGATGATCGTTTTTTGAGACAACGTACTCTCAGAGACAGGAGAGTTACCAGTAATCTGTTGAAAAATAAACTAGCGGATGTTCGCAACGTCGCTATATCATCTCGAACGGTTAGAAGACGTTTACATGAAGCAGAATTGAGCAATAGAAGACCAGCCAAAAAGCCCTTGCTTACCAGAGAACACAAAGTTCAGAGATTGAATTTTGCAAGACTACATCAGAAATGGACCATCAGTGATTGGAAACGGGTTATGTTCTCCGATGAAACCAGAGTTAGCCTTAAAGCTCCAGATGGACGTGAGCGTGTCTGGCGAAGACGAGGAGAAAGGTTTGCTAGCTGTAATATCTCTCCTAAAGTACCTTTTGGTGGCTTTAAAATGTTTTGGGGAGGAATTTGCTTCGATGCTCGTACGGAATTAGTCCCTATTCCCAAATCCCCGAGGTCTATGAATGCCCAATATTACTTAGATAACATTATTGTCGAACATGTAATGCCTTTCGCTCCATTTGTTGGGCCTAATTTGTTATTCATGCAGGACAACGCTCGTCCCCACGTGGCAAGACAGGTTATTGGTTACCTAAATGATGTTAATATCCCTGTATTAGAGTGGCCACCTAACAGTCCGGACATGAATCCTATAGAGCATCTATGGGACTATCTCAAAAAGAAGATTCGAAGTCTTAGACCTCCTGTTGTTAATCACAACCAACTTATAGAGGCCGTTATTGAAGAATGGGAGATTATTCCGCAAGCGTTTGTTGAACATTTAATATCAAGCATGCCTCGACGCATGAATGCAGTAATAAGAAGTAGAGGAGGCCCTACACGGTATTAGGGTTCACCAAAATCCATTTATTGTGTTTCACATATTCTTTTTTCTTTTTTCAATTTGAAAGCATGATAGCTTAATTATGCATTTTCAGCAAAAACAAATTAAAAAAAAAAGGCAAATTAAGGTCATGGTAAGGTCATATTCGGCTAATTTTTAGGTATTCATTATTGTTTCAATTTAACTAAGTTTTATTTTGTGTTTATATTGTAAATATTTAGAATAATTAAAGTGGTGCGTTAATTTTGTCCAGGAGTTTATTTAAATAAATATTGAATATATCGTACCGTCTACAAAAAATATCTCCCGCCACTGGATACTAGTGCTAAAGGGGTACGTTAAGCGGATTGAGGACGAATTAGAGCTTTGTGGGTATAAAAGCTCCCTGCTTTGTGTGTTCGGGAATCTACCCGACGAGAGATCCGTCATTGGTAGATTACTTTTGATTAGCTCTTATGTTCCTACCTTTAAAGAGATTTGCCGGGTTAATAGATAACTTACAGCGGCTGTGTAATTTGTTCCAGAACTTTGTTTTTGTACAATGCCAGCAAAGACTACTGTTGCATGAAAGAATTACTTGAACGCGAATGAATTCAGATATAATAGTATACAATGTCAATATTATTAGGGTTACTTGGAGAGTTGGAAGGGAATAAAAGATTTCACTTTCTGGGAAAGTAATTTCATACTAATCTCAAGGAAGAAAGTAGAAGTACATGTTTGGTGTGTGGTCACTAATACCCTGAGGAAGCACATACCTACAATTGACATGTTCGGTCGTGCAAGGGAGTAGGGTGCAGCGTTGACTCATTAAAGATACAAATTCCCAGGACTAGAGTGTCCAAGGAAGTATTTCTACAAGCTGAATGTACTGAAAATATTGTTAACCTAATAACGACAACTGCTCTCTTCACTTGAACGATGAAATCAAACGCACGAGAAGCTCAAAGGTTGAGGTATCGAATGACCGTACCAATTTATCAATCAATTGTGATGTCTTTTGACAATACATGAAAAAAAACCAAGAATTGAATTCATTGAAATTGTTTATTATTAAATGATTCGATATAATTACTATTTTAAAAACAATGCAGTTATTTATTATTTTATAGTTGTCGAATAGTAAATAGACAAGTGAGGTCATGAACGTGATAGTAAGAGGACACGTAAAAGGATAGTTGACCTAGGGCAGATAATGCATATAAAGTATACAAGTGGGCATTCACATCGATAGGTTCACATTAATAGCTTCACATTCAATGTAGTTCATTGCCAATCATCTATATTATATCTTATTTATACTATATAAGTATCGCCCTTGTCAGGAATACTGTAATAAGTGAAGTTATATAATGAACATAACACCAGTGAATAATGTAGTTATTATACGACTATCTGAAGCAGCTCCCAAAGGACCCTGACTTCCACCCGTTCATAGTAATCCTAGCATACAACACTTTATTGGACAAGCCTTTATAGGTGAACTTCCCGATTGTGTATCATAATGTTACTAATATTGTTTAATTGCAGGACTTCTTTTCTTCCTTCTTATACTGTCTGTAAGTGAAATATTGGAGGGATAAAATGTATGGAGCCCAATAAAGGATATGACGGTAGCACCTATATCAATAATACCTTCCCGAAGAGTATCTGTGATTCTTTAAATCCCTTAGGAAGCTTATAAAAAAATGAAATATCATATTTTGCTCGGCCCTTTAGGGCATTTCCGTGAATGGGGAGGGTTACGGTCCTTTCTATAATTAAAAAGCTCTACGAGCAGTATAATCGCCGTCCCCTATATCAGAAAAATGCGGGATTTCCGGCCCTCTATGTATTCGGCTATCAACAAAACGGGAGAGGAATGGGTCTTTCAATGAATGGCTTCTATGGAGAATTTGGAAAAATTAAAATGGTGTGGAGAATATTCGCACGTTTATCGGGGGTGCGGAACTGGAAATTACATTTTGATGTTTATATTAACGGCTATTAGCATCGCTCTAATTCATTGTTTAGGTAAGCACGGAACAATTATGGAAAACTCAAATTGAACTCTCCGTTTCTAACTAATTCCATCATTCAATAATCATTGATAATTATTTCGATATTGATGATCGTCGGAAGGACAGAAGTGATATTTGATGTGATGCTCACCTGGTGTTTGATATTTTGGCTGGACCAAATAGGTTGTGACCTATTTTGTTGAGGCTACCATTTGTAGTTTGCGTTTGGCAGGAGACATTCCGTATAGCCTGTATGCGAATCAAACAGTCATTCTAGTAACTTTTATTAAGTAGTTTTTTCTTAGACTAGAAGTGGTTCATTAATATATTAAGATACGGTAAGTGAGAAGAGTCGAAATTCATTCCCCATTAATTGTATAATTTACGAATGCGAATCCTCTCCACACCCACCTAAGATCCCATCATTATTTCCTTCATTTCGGAGCCTCTTGGCATAAAGTGTTAAATGTCGCCGCAGTCATATATTATACCCACCTTATCAACGCTAAACTGTTTGCATGCGAAGCAGGTCTCAATGGGCCGTGTTACATTATCAACAACGCTAACAATGTCATAATGTAGCAGTAATCAGAGTGGCCCTTGGGACGGCTCACATATCTTGTTCTCATCCTGTGGCTCGACCATTTCCACTCTTCGCTGCTATTCCGGTGGTTAAGACTGATGAATATTTTTTAGTTAATTGAAAAAGTTTAGATAGAAGTATTTCGAAATATAAAATAACGCTACACAGTGCAAAATAGTATATTATTAAACGAGCAATTTATGATAGCCATAATTGCGAGTAGAATACTATACTTTGTCCACGACACTTAATTTATTTATTAATAAATAAAAGTCAGTAGCGATTTGGCATATTACTAACCTCAAAATGTTGTGGAAGCTACTTCAAATAATTTGATATATAAAGAGATGGGCGATACTGTAGAAAGTATCAATACAACGTACCGTTATAAATATATTGTTTTGAAATACTTTATATTAGAAAATATCGTTATGAAAAGTATCAATACTAAAAATTACAATATTTTATAGATACGATATATGTCAGAAACAAATTTCCTGAACAAAATACACAGATTTAATAGTTTATTCCATATTGTACCCCCATCTCTAGTCGGGAATTATGAACCATAATACACTACAGTGTATTATGAACCATAATTCACGACAGTTGATATATGGGTACCATATACCTTTAGTGAGGAGGTAAAATATTGACTTATTATTAGGTGGTCGTGGACAAAATATATAATTGATCAGTTCCCTATCATCATCTGTCTAAGTTTTCGAGACATTGACTTAATAGGTTTTATGTGCTTCTGGTAGGATCACCATTGATTAGAGTATGTCTGAGAATACAAATAGATCTGATCTGATCTGATCATTGGAAAGATCTGGTAGGGCTTATACAATCAAAGACTCTTCTGGGTGACTACAACCAAATGGATGCATGAGTCAAAGTAAAACTGCGCTAAGAGTTGTGACAGGGATCCCAACGGGACATTGTCGCCTGAATGGGCACCTGAAAAAGCTCAAAATAGTGGAGGAAGAAGAATGTAGATTTTGTGGATTGGAAGAAGAAACCTCCATCCACATACTTTCCAACTGCACAGCTCTTCAGAATCCTGGAGCACAGCACCTAATGGATAGAAGAGGAACATTAACCTAATTTGAAGCCTGCAGACATCCTAAAATTTCTCCGGGAAATAGGACTATAGGAACTACTACCTATGGAAAAAAAGCAAAAGAAAATATATTCAAGGGAAATCAATTTATATCAAAGTTCTATCTACGATTGAGAGTTATGCATTATGGAAATTCCATACCCCCACTTTCATTATCTTTCAATTCGTACGTTTTCGTTGCAACAAATAAACGCTTAACAGTAACATCAGATGCCATCCTTTTTGAGAACTGACGTCACTGTGTCGTTGTTTAGTGTTTAGTTGACAAAACCTGGCGTGTTCAACATGAAGTTAAGATCATTAATCAGATGCTAGTCGTCAGAGGCCCCTCACAACTTGTAAACTCTCATTTATTATCACTCCGTGACACTTAATTATGGCAGTGCATTTGGACACTCTCTGAGTATATCAACTCGTCATAAGTTAGAGCGACGGAGTTTCACTGTTGGCTGTCGTTCTAGGGACGGACACGAAATTCCATGAGCCAGTTTCAGATCGGGAGATTAGTATAAGATTGGTATTAATGATGATAAGAAAAAGGTTGATGGAAACGCCGGATATGTTTGTCTTGTAGTGTGTTAAGCGACGAGAAGTTTATGTGCACTTTGAATGTTAATCATTATACAGGGTGTCCCAAATAAGAGTGACTGATTTTAAACATAAATGCCCAGCTTATTAATTGCTCCAAAGAGATGGGGTTTTCACTATTTTCACTAGTTTATTGAGGAGGTTTTTTTTAGGCTTGGCTGGCATTTCATCTCATCAACACAGGGTGTTTTACTAATGTTGGTCAAATTCAAAGGGGAAAATATGTATTTTTTCAATGGAACACCCTACAATTTTTGATCTCATTCGAAAGAGCAATCATTCTCCTTTCTAAAAATGTATAGTTCTCTATCTTTTGTTTCATTAACAACAAATATATTCGAGGTTTTATGTAGTAGTACATTTTTAATTAGTAGTTTCCTATGAACGTATTTTGATGCCTAAAATCAACTTATGCTGTGACCGTTTGACGCTCAACAACAAATTCATTAAAAGAAATTGGTTTTTGAGAACCCCGTATTCTACAATTATGTTTGTTACACATGCCATTAATGTGAAACGTTGCTTCATCAGACATAATTCATAATGAATTAGGTTCGTTTCTTAATAAGTCAAGTAAAATCTCACATACCATTACTCGTTTTTCATGACTCGTACTATTTTTGATAAGTCTGAATTTTCTATGGAGTTAGTCTTAAAATTTTTAGACATCTTTGAATGTCACTCTTGCTAAGCTCTAAAATTCCAGCAATTTTTCTAATTGAAATTTTATGATCGTTATCATGTGGCACTTCATTAATTGATATCAACTTGTTTAAAAGACCATTCTTATTTTTTGGTTTTTTTAAGTGTGCAATGCAACCAGTTTCGATAAATTGTACATACAAGTTTTCAATTATATTCATTGACGGCGGATTTTTCATAAATTTCCTTGTTTGAATTATTGATTTCGTTTCTGCATAAATTATTGCAGTTTGAGCTTCTTCACTCACTGTATAGATCATTCAGAAAGCGAATTATATGTTACTATTGTCAAAATTGCTGATTTTGTTGTTATGCGTCAAACGGTCACAGCATGAGTTGATTTTAGCCATCAAAATACGTTCATATGAAACTACTAATTAAACATGTACTACTACATGAAACTTCGAATATCTTTGTTGTTAATGAAACAAAATATAGAAAACTATACATTTTTGGAAAGAGGAATGATTGCTCTTTCGAATAAGATCGAAAATTATAGGATGTTTTATTTAAAATAATACATATTCCTCCCTTTGAATGTAACCAACATTAGTAATGCACCCTGTGTTGATGAGATGAGACGCCAGCCAAGCCTAAAAAAATCTTCTTGATAAACTAGTGAAACTAGTGAAAACCCCATCTCTTTGGAGCATTTATTAAGCTGGGCATTTATGTTTAAAATCAGTCAGTCTTATTTGGGACACCCTGTATAAGTACGAGAGGCTAAACATTGGTATATTTGCCTAGTCAAGAATAACCTGAGGGAACCGATACTAACAATGTGTAAACCTTTTTCCCGAATGAATGTCAAGAAATCTGTGGGGGGGTGGAGGTTTCTTTCTTTTTCCAGTCCATAGAATCTGAATTCCTCTTGCTCCATTCTTTTCAGCCCCTTCAGGCCATGGCGTATCGATAGACACCTGTTAAAACTCTTAGCGCAGTTCCACTTTCTCAGTGGATAATATTTATCTTTCACTGTTCATATTTTGGACACTCCACTGGACTATTCCGGACACTGCATTGTCCGTTGAACACTTCACACCATGGAGAATAGTTAGGAGACTTATTTGTGTGAGGATGGATAGTTTCTGATACACAGCCTATTGCTCCACCCGGTACAAAAACAATGACGTTCCGAGTAGCATGTACCAATGAATCCCAAGGCTACAATAAATAGAAATCTCCGGAAATACAGGGTGTCCCACTATGAAGTAACACATTTTGAAGGCTTATTACTCGAGAATGGAAAAAGCTATCGACGTGCAGTTTTCGCTAGACTTCTTATATTTCCTTCAAATTTTTTATTGACAGTTTCCAAATGTATATCTTTTGGTTATCTTTGGGTATCTTTGGCTCATGAGCAATGAACACCCTATATTTTTTATACCATCTGAAAGTCCCTTTCTTCCCCTTTCCAAAAATGTATACATTATCGGCATATACTCAAGTTTTAGGGAAATATTTAATTTTTTATGAAACTATGTCAATAACTTCCAGACGTAAATTATCACATTTTAACAGTTTGGAAACGTTATAACTCGAAAATGAGACAAGGGATTAATGCGTTCAGTAATTTTTGGATGAGATGAGGATTATGTAGAGATGCAGATGAAGGTCACATACAACAACTTATTTATTAAATACAGGGTGATTCATTAGTGCGATAAAGTCCAATATCTTGTAAATAGTTGAAGATATTTGATTGGAATTTTGACTGATTGTAGCCAGCCTAGAGACTCATATTTTAAAATTAGTTGCAATTGTACAGCGTGTTCCAGAACGCCGTGCCAGATCAAACTTATATTTTTTTGAAAGGGACACCCTGTATTTTACTTCAAATTTGAATTCTGCTTGGCTTCGCTATTACAATGATATAAAATTGTAATGGGTTATACAGCGTATTTAAAAAGTTCTGACCACTTGTTCCTGTAAATCGTAATGACTTCAACGCCCTGTATACTTTAAACTGCACAATTTAAAATTAATCTTCCATAGCCATACGCCTGTGATAGTCGTCTAGTACGTCGATTTCTTTTCCATTCTCGAATAATAAGCCGTCAAAATGTGTTACTTTATATTGGGACACCCTGTATTTCCGGAGATTTCTGTATTATATATTTCATCCGTTTTGAAATACTAACTCTCTGAATGCTACAATTTGTATGCACTGTGTGAAAAATTAGATTTATCACTTACCAGATCCTTCCTACAAAGTGTGAATAGGCAATTCTCAAAGCAACAGATAAAAAAAGTGAAAAAGAAAAAGACTCGCACGAAGAAAAGTGATAGAATAAATAAAGTGTTGGATGTCGCAGAACCATTTGATTACCTGCATGTATTGAAAAAGCTGACATAGTAAAATGCATTTATGTGATTAAATATCGATTTTGCAGCGCAAACATGAGCAAGTTTGAGAGGAAGGTAAATAAAGGGAGATGCGAGAACGTCGCAGGCTTGGACGGGTCTGTCTATTTTTCAAAAGGGATGCAAAAGGATTGTCACAATAGGATCTTTGTGTGAAGTAAGGACAAATATTGGAAATGTACATTTTTATCAACATCAATATTCATTTGTAACGTTAGCTCTGTTTTAATAATAATAATATTCATTTGTTACGTAAGTTCTGTTATAATAATAATAATATTCATTTATCTTATTCCGCTATCAAATGTGACACTTTAAGTCACTCCTTGACGTTGGGTATCGTCACATTTTTCATAACCTCCATATATCAGTTATAAAAAGTAGTTATGTAAAAACCTTACGTAACTGTTTTGAGTTTTTAAGTTGAAAAGAATAATTTATTAATCAGGTACTGTCAAAACTGACAATCATTTCATTATTCAAACTGGCAATTACCCCATTATTTTAATTCAATAGTATTTTAAGATTTATAAAGATTGAAAACAACATTATTAAAGACACAGTTATTTGAAGTAAGTCAATTTCCTGGGTGAATACTTCATAGTAACAATACTTCTAACACCGTTTGAATCTACTTTAATATTACCGTTGTAATTGAAGATTAGACAGCTGGCGCTGGCGCTCGTTTTGGCAAATATTACACTAGTTGGACAATATTTTCCTATCTAGTTACGTAAATAAGTATTATTTACTTTTTTCTCAACTAGCATACACTTACTAAATTGAAAACTAATCTCTCTCAACTCAACTCCATGGAGGCCAGCACTCTCTTCAAACCAAATTCGTTGGTTTTCCCAGAGTATGTTTATTTCCACTTAAATCACCGTCCTAATTATATTTATGAAACTAACGATTACTTTAACATACTTATTTGGGCACTTTTTTTGCTTAGATTGAAGCATCTTGCTTTTAATGGATACAATAAAGTCCATGGATTATGGATTGAATTCCCAAATAATTTCAGTATGACTTGGTAAGAAACTTTGATTTGAAAGACAGTCTTGTAGAAAACGAATCAAAGCTCCAAACTGAAAATCCAGTATTTTTTTGGAATCGCTGTGAAGTTAGTTGCTCATGAAGGTTACGGTTATGAACCTTGCAGTGGTGTCATTTTATGTTTTTTTCATGCAAATTGAAAGAAAATGTTTTGGTTTCAGTATTATACCTGCCCATTTTAAACCATGTCAGATAAATTAGACATGGAAATCGTTTGAAAAGAGAGTGGAAACAAGAGGAATGATTTTTCTGGAGCAGACAGCCGGAAATTCATTGATTGGCTAAATTAATTCCAACAGATGGATTTACTCATTATTTTTTTATTCCCCCCAAATTAGGAACAATCAATAAAGTTAGCTGGTGATTTTCCAAACTAGGATTTAACGAAAGTGGGCGTTATTATAAAATAATGGAGATTCGGAATAATTAGAACGCTTAGAATTTCTCAAACTGTGAACTGAATTCTCACATGACAATTGAGTATGCTTATGAACAATATTCCATTTTCTCTTGAAACATACCAGGAAAAGTGGTGGAATCACAGGCACAAGATCTTCTTTGAGCGTGTGGGTCTTTTGAAATGGAAAAACTGACTGGAGTGCCTTTTGCCAAAATATATGGAAACTTCAACAAGTGCTTATCCAAGAGAACCAAGAAAATATTGTTAGATGAAAGATGGATTCATTTCAAAGGAAGTAAAATAAGAAATGAGGAAGAAAGGAAGATAATGATATTGAAAGTTTACCTGAACCAGAAGAAAAAGTACTGCTTGATTTAGAGAAACCATCATGTATAATAATGGTCAATGCATCTTACCACAGTGAAATTTGGAACAGCCAACAATATCCTGAAAAAAGTGGAAAATGCCAATTGGCTGGAAGATAATATCAATTTTGATCCAAAAATGACAAAACCAGAATTATTGCAAGTAGCGAAAATGCAAAGATTTTTATGTTATAGATGAAATATTGACACGAATTATTAAGGTAACACCAACACCACTGCGATTTTAATGCCATTGAGCTAATTTAATTGAGCTAACTGTGTATAGATGGATCCAGTGACAAGAAAATTGTAGAAATATAGAATTACTGTATAGTGCTAACTTTTTTTACCAAAATTTTTTCGATATCTATTTGTAAAAACATAAAATGAAATCCAGCCCTGTCAAATTCAACAGCCCACGTGCTTTTGCTTACATCTTGCGTGGAAAGAATCTAAACAACAAACTCAATCAAATTTTTATTACACTTCCCTTCGACGATATTATTATTTACAAAAAGTTTGGTATTCAAATAGATTCATCAAATTATTTCCTGCTAACTGCAACAGTAACTTGTATCATCTCTGCGGATGAAAATAAGTACAACATCGTAGTTGGCCGCGCGATAGAGAACAGTTTAATTTTGAGGGCTCCGCCTCGCACCGTCAACAGGTCAATATCTAACTAGGTCACTTCTCGTACCCAACGAAAAATCTGTTTAGTGGCAGGAACCCCGCCCGCCTAAAGGTCATTGGATATTATGCACCCAATCGTGAAAATTATAATATTCCTAATATTTCCTAGTGAAAGTAGGAAATATTTGAAAAGAAGCCGGGAACTCTCCATACGCGATCATTAGGAAGTTCTTGACATTCTTCTATCACAAAAATTAATAGTCATTCACGAAAATATTTTCTATACTATAATCGCGATCCAGGACGAGTAATAAGACAAAACTTTGTAGTAGACATACAGCACAGGTTGATGCTTCTTCAGTTAATAAGACCCAAGTTCAATATTATGATAATATACCTATGCCTCGGTTGTTAACTTGAAATATAATTTCTTCTTATAACTTAGGATTATCTATTGGAGTCTAAGGTCTGACTTGACTAGTTCCGTTATATATATATATATTTTTTTGGAGGAAAATACTTTATGTACACCCTTCGCTTGGTGGTCCATAGCGTCAGGGTAGTGTGGGAGTCTCCAGCAGCAAGCTGACATACCTACTACAACCTCCTTGTCCAGTCACCACATCAGGAATCGTCGAAAGGACGTTATACCTCCGTTATACCTACGAATCATTATGTGCGATGGCTAGTTATGGGCTAGTTTCTACCAGCACGCCACACAGAACAACCCGTGGCTGCTAGCTTGTTCGCTACTGAGCGAGAGGAAAGCTTTGTGTTCCTCCGCACTCGCTTAATCGCTCTCGCACTAGCTTTTACACTCGTCGACTAACAGCACGTAAACTAGCCGAGTGTCATTGAGTCTAAAGCAGAGTTATTGGTTTATACTTATTTGTTATTTACAGTGAAATATTTATCTAGTGCAATATGCAAAAGAAAAATCAAATAGCGTGAAAATGTGTTCTCCGAATCAAACACGTGCGCTCAACGTCAAGAGAGGAATAAATTGCAATGCATCCTAAAAGGTTTATTTGAAAATATATATACTTTTAAAGCGAGAGGTTGTGTTGAAAAAGGAACAAACTATATTTTTCAATTTAAATATGACGAAAAGAAAATAGGCACTTTGTTTGACTGAAGGAATATTTAACCGGGAAACTAGCACAAACGAGTTTGTCAGTCTTCTAGGAATGTGATTTTACATTGTTAGAATAATATGTAACAAACACTGGACTACTACAATTCTCAACTTATAGACCTAAAAGATCAGTTCTGTCCCTTTTTTTTCGACTTCCCAAGCAGCATTATTCTGACTTCCGACATTATGTTTACTTTAATTGGGTAAAAATAGGGGCTTGCAGTGCTGACAGTTGATGCCGCTTGACATGTTGCAATACAACCTGCAATACAATGCAAGATACAAGATTTCTTGATGCGCAGTTGAGACCCAGCTGTTGAATTCAACGAATTGCAATTTTATCGGTTATGCGCCATTTCTATTGAGTGTGATGAGTCGCAATTGTAGGGAGATATCTGGTTATTTTTGTGTTACAACGAACTGTTTCCAATCAGAAGGTACCTATCAGCTGATTGCACTGAGTTTTTTCCAGTGATCTTCAACCTGTCAATGTTATTTCGTGTTATATATGTTGCTTTCGTTTATTTGGGCTCCAAGCACTTGTGCGTGACGCCACAGTCGTCACGACTTTTAAGCAAAACTAACACGATTTTTTAGGATCCTCATAACTACTTGTTATCTGCCAATGCCAATGAATTTCCTGTTGTTAGGAAAACAGTTTTAAATTATAATGTTTTTAATAATATAATTTTGCATATTGAGATATTTTTAGTAAGGTGTAAATAGTAATCGGCACAACCCTCAAATAAACGACAAGCCGGTCAAACGTCAAATATTTAATGTCCGTGGCTTGAGGCTCATACTTTTAGGTATGTGCTCAAGGGGCAAGGGGAAGGTAAGACTAGGCGTCACGCCCAGTAATAAACAAACGAAATTCAGTCACTACGAGCTGCTACCAGCAGCCAAAAGTAAATAATCGAAAACACCTATTATAGTAACACCTATCCCTTTCCATACGAAACAATTTGAAGCGAATAATGAGTTTAACTTGAAATTTATTTAACAGTAAAAGTGAACGCTACTGTTTTTGAAGTGTAGATACATTATGGAGGACAATGTTTCTGTAAATCTCATTTCTGCAGGGAATTGCTTTTGTGTGGGTGGGTGCAGATTTGTGGTTTGTTGATTAATCTACCGGCTAAGGGAATGCCATCTACCCATCCGGCGGAGGAAACTCCGGAGTCCCGGAGTAACCGGAGTTGGTCGGTCATTGAAACGGATGTCATTTCGAATAGAGGCGACGAAAGAGGATAATGGTGGTCGGTGAAGAATTTATTATGTCATGTATTGCGAGAACATTCATTTTGTCGTATAACCCAAATCTTTGTCGTTTGTCTTCACAAAATGCCAGTTTATATGACACTTTTGAAGTATCCCATTCTTCAAAAATCGGTTTTTCCAATTCAGTAGTTTACAACCAAATCAAGAACACATGTATTATTCGATTGGGTTGAAGCAGTATCAATCCTCAGATGAATAGTAAATTCATAGCAATTTTTTATTGGCAAATTTATTATCTATCGAGCCATCCATTGCTTTTTTGTGGTCCTTGTTATGCATTTATTTTGGATTTTCATAAAATTATTGGGTGTTTTGCCAGTTAATTTGCTCGTTCAAACACAGAATACACCATCCCAAGAAGAAGCGAAGCTTGTGTCATTTTACAATTCATTTTCTGAGTGCGCATGTCTGACAGTCGCCATTTTAAGCCAGTTATTTGTCAATGACGTGTGACTTTATTGTTTACCAGAAAATTTCCTTTGTTGTAAGCTTTTTGATCATTTACATATTTTTTGTGTTTTGAATGGTAAAGTTTGTTTACAAAATTACATCTATTAGTTATGGCGCCAAAAACTTGTGCAATTCTAGGCTGTCATTCAAGTGATGGATGATAATAATTGGAAAACACAACAAAACTTTGATATCTATGGAGAAAAGTTTACTGTCGCTTTTTTTTATAACTTCGTTGTCACAGATATCAGTACATTTTCTCTAGGTGTAAAATTTAATTCAGAATCTGGTTGGAGTGTAACTTTTATGGCCGTTTTGCACCAATAGAAGCATAAGCTTAGAATAGCTATGGAGAGTTTAAAATTTAAGGGTCGCTTAGTTAAAGTTCGGTTGCACCAATGTTTTTGCTCTGCTTCTTAGCTAAGTGCTTAATACATTTGTCAACCTCGCAATTTAAGTTGAGTTTCATTAATTTCTCTATGGTTTCTTGTGACTTTTCGATTTTGTGGTTTGGAATAACGTATTAAAAGTTGTTAAAATTCATTTCTTTGAAAATCAAAGGATTTTATTGCTGTTTCTTAAATAAGAAAATAGTTCATAGGTAATGGAAAACACACAGTAGAAAATAAGAAAATCAAATCGGCAAATTATACAGTTCAGGATGAGGAATTGCTAATATCCTTAGCTGCAAAATACAAAGAGGTTCTTGGAATTAAAAAAACTGATGGCCTGTCTGGGTTTACAAATTGTCCAGATGCTCCAAAGAATCTTCTAGCATTTCTACGAGTTGTATAACAGTTAGCTTGGTCAAGTGAAACCTTTGGAAAAAGGTTTTTTCATCCAATTCCTTATAATAGATTTTACAGTTGTACTTACTGTCTTTTTGGAAATCCATTTTCAAAAATATCCAATACTTCCAGATCATCCTCCATAGACATACTTCAAAAATAAAAAAACACACTTGGAATTGGAAGATGAAAAACGAGAACCCGAAAACAGAAAAATTATCGACGTATATGTCAATGGAAACATATTTTCACAATATTTGTTCATGAATTGAGTTGAACAATTGAAACTTCGTCGTAACAAGTCATAAAAATAAACAATTATCATTTGAGATTATTTGGTTTCACTTTTTTGCGTGTAGTTAACATTTAATTCACAGTTTTTGAACAATTTTCTCAGTGTAACTTGATCCGTTATCTGTCAACGTCAGATTGAAGGTCACGAAATTTTGCCTCCCAAACATCAAAGAATTTACGCCAGCTTTCGTTTCTTGTTTGGCTGGTTTATTCTGTGGTTCAAATAAAATGCTGCTCCATTCGAAAATAAAACGTTATTAAGCGAAATTCTCACTGAAACTATTAACTATTATATTGTTTTGATTCACATGTATACACAAAAAATCTTAGAGGTTGCATTGTAGTAAAGCCAACCAGGCCAATAGACAGACTCGCTGGTACTACTACCAAAGAATACACCAGCTTAACAAGAAGCGAAGCCCGACGCAATCTCTTTGATGTTTTGGTAACAAAAATTCATGACCTTGAGAGACCGACGTTGACAGATAACTTAGTGAATACACTGAGAAAATGATCAAATTTTCAAATATCGGCGATATAATTGGTTGGTATGACAAGTTTCTTATTATAAAAATGGCTCCTTTTAGACATGCGCATATTAAAAAAGGATCGGAAGCTTCGCTTCTTGTTAAGCTGGTGTATTCTTTGCTACTACCTGAATATTTATGACAGTTTTCGAACTCAAAATAAAAAACTAATACTAAGTACCAGGGCACCATCCATTATTTGAGGTGGATCAACCTTGTTCTCTGGTTTAACAAACTGATGTCAGTCTACGCGAGTCTCTTCATCCCTTTTCTCTCTATTCTTGTTCTTGCATGTGAATCTCCAGTTTTTCTCCAGATTGTATCTTGTTAGCTTTTTTTCCTGCTTATTTCTGTTGGTTTTTGTCTCCTTACAGGACTTGCCAATTGAAGTCTCTGATACAAATTCAATAAAACCTCCATGCAAAGCTTCTTCCATTGACTTAATCTTTCTCTCCACCTGTGATACCGCCTATCTTGATAAAAATGTACTTCAAATAACACAAAACACAAGCAATACAATAAAATACAATTTCCCCCATTCACTTAAATCCCTGGAATATTATTATAAACTCCTCCAGATCGAATTTTTTTGTTGTCGTAAATAATACCTTAAGTAAGTACTTATAAGGTTACAAATCCCAGCAGCATTGTTTGATTTCAAAAGAGATTTGCCATCAGACGTTTTATGGTTAAGTCCTTAAGATCCTACATATATAGAGAAAACTACAACGAGAAAATAATATATTTGATAACAAAGTAGGGTATTATCAACAGCTTTCGAGGAATAAAAGTATCAGTCTATTTCTTCGAGAGCGTTTCTATGAACTTTGAGTATGAAATATGTTTCAGCTGCGACGCACTTTCGATTATAAAAACACTTTTTGATTTGTTAATCATGTAAATCTTCTCAAAAATTAATTCACATGCTTTTTTATGTTTATTTCGAGATTTGGTAGCGTTTTAGCTATAGTTATTCCAAGTACCTAATTGAAAACGCGCCTTGCGATATTATTTTTATCATCAAAGCCACAACAATAGATGTTGGCAATAAAACAGTCTCCTATAGAACTCTTCCTTAACTTTGTTTAAAGTTTGAGGTGAAATATTCCGTATTTCTGTAGTTATCCTGTCTTTGAGGTCTACAAAGCTAGTTGGTTGTGTTGCATATACTTTGTTCTTGAGATAACCCCACAGAAAAAAATCTAACGGCGTAAGATCTGGCAATTTAGCTGGCAACCTAATAGTACCCCTTCGTCCAATCCATTTGTTGGGGAAGATTTCATCTAAATAAGTCTTACTATCAAAGCATAATGGGGTGTTGCCCCGTCTTGCTGTAACCAAACATTTTCATTCGGTAAGCTAGGATCTATTGCGTTGGGATGTAAGTTTGCCAACGCAGGAATAACTTTAAATATTTTTGAGCTGTCAAATTCCCATTTATAAATATAGGACCAATAATATGATCGCCTATGCTACCGGCCCAAACGTTCACCTTTTTGAGGGCACTAGTATGTGTCTCACGCATCCAATTAGGATTCTCTGCTGACCAATATCTACAGTTCTATCGATTTACCTCTCCATTCGATGTGAATGTTAATTCGTCAGAAAAAAGAATGGTACCAAGAGCTATTTCATTTCTGTTCGGCTTATTCATCAATCTTTCGCAGAAATCCATTCTACGATTTGGATCGTCTTCTGTTAACTCCTGCACAAAAGTTGATTTGTAGGGATGAAGTTTATCTTTATGAAGACATCTTAGAACAGTTGTATGACTAACATTATTTTCACGGACAATTTGACGTGTACTTGAAGTTGGATTCTCTTCGACACTTAACAAAATATCCACTTTCACATCATCTTCAACGAAGTGTGGTTTTCTTTTCAATGGTTTGACATGTCCAAGTTCTCTAAATTGTGCATGAATTTTAGACACAGTACTTTGTGAAATATTAGGCAATTTGGGATACCTGTGATTAAATAAGTTTGCCACTTCAACTTGACTTCTGCAGTTATCCCCGTACCCGATCATCATTAAAATCTTAATTCGGTGAGTCTCAGTTGAATATTTCATTGTTATGTCGACATGGAAAAAGTGTTTGACAAAGATTTCACTTTTTCAGTATAAACTGTCAACACATCAACAACTGACAGAATAGAAAACAATCCACATTATTAACCGATTTGAAACAATCCACATTATTTACCGATTTTGTCTAATTATTGGCGTTTTTAGGCAATTTTTGGGTATTTACGATAAAATTCATGGGCGTAGCAGATTTTGTTCAATATACAAATACGTCTAATAATTAGTTAGTTTAGATTTTTGATAAATCCATATTTAGCTAATTTTAAAAAGTACCAAATATTTCAAGTGTAATAAATTGTTAATTTTGAAATTTCACCCTGTATAATTGTATGTTCATTAAGAGGATTTTAAAAATATGCAAATATACAGGGTGTTTCATTTAAAAAATCAACACCGACTATGGCATACTTGCGTGAATCACCCTGTACATTTAAATTTATGTTGACATAATGCACAACTCAATTCAAAAATTGACGTGTCTCGGCATTTTTTAGAATTTTCTAAAATAATGACATAAAGAGTTTTATTCCATAAGTTGTTTCCACACTGTATGAATAAATTACTTGATAACTTGATTCAATGGACTTTATTACAATGAGCATGACTGTGTCTCTTCAGGTTAGGTTCGAACTGCTTCGTAGTCTCTTCTTCTTTTCTGCCGTCGATAAGTACGCGTTCGTTTGTAGGCGCGTTCCTGTCATCGATGTTATGTCACACCACCGATTTTCTCCTGGCCACTAATCTAGCGCATGCGAATTGCTGTATTTCTATTTTATTTCATATATTTTCAAGGAATTGCAGCATAAAATATACTTTTTGAAGAGTGCATTGTGTTTGTATTTAGATATTTTCCATTTTAATCATAAAATGACTGACGAAAGATATATCTTCTATGTTTGTTGAATGAGGAATTATTCAGAAAACTTCAAGTAATCCTAAAATAGAACCTTTTGTCAGAACATATACTTGTTTTGTGTATTTGACATTATTATAAAAATCAATTAGTTAAACATTGAACATCATATTTATGAATAAAACAAGAATTAAAAATGTAGCTATCCATTCTGTTCCATTTTCTTTTTCCAATATAATATATTAATATTATATGAATAATAACAATTGCGCAAGCCTTTGGGTCAGCTGATTAAGGATGCCAACATAAGCGCATGTCCAGTGCACACTAAAGCTCTACCAAAAAAAATGTCAATGGAATTTTTTTCTATAAATCACTATATATTATCTTCAGTTTTCTAATAAGCTTGAGTACTTTGTTAAAAAATCATAATAATCTCATTTTTAACCACAATTAAATAGATTGCTAAACACCAGACTAGAACAAAAGTTCGGAGCAAACTTCATTTATTAAGTGTTCAAACTGAACACCGTTTACTTCTTGACAGTAGCCAAGTCGGTTTGTAAATTCCCTGGTAACTTAAGGTTATTACTCCCAATGGAATTCCCGTGCAGCTAGTTGCTGCAAATTGTTTGGTCTGACAGAAACTTCCAAGTTTTTGTTTATTCGAACAAAAGTTTAAGTCGAAACTGTCAATTTAATTTCAACCCCATGGAAAAAAGTCCGATGGTATAGTTCGTTTCACAATTTAACTTGACATAGGCTTGAGATACAATAAAACCATAAAACTTTTCTCTCACCTCACCCTCATTATGATCTTTTAACACAGCTACGCTAATATTAGCGTAGCCTTATTATTTTAACTGTGATTAACTGATTAAAATTCATCAAATAACATTTTTTCCTATGACTTCCATTTTATAAAAACTTTATTAACTTCGAATTAACTTCTGTTCGATTGAATATTAAATTGAGTGCTTTGAGCTGAGAGAATGGGAGAGTATTGGAATGTTTATGGCTACAAAATTACGGGAAAAAAGTTGATGATAACATCAAAATGCTGATTTGAAAATATGCTCACACTCCAACAAAATCGTATTCATAGTACATTGACCAATGGCGAATTCAAATAATATGCTATTTTCGGTATTGCTATCGTAATTTGGAAATCCATATTGGATCAACTTGCTTGCAATGAAGTTTGTGATTGTATCTGTTAATTAGAAGGAATATAATTGGATTTTATTTGAATCAACTGTTGTTTTTTGGTATGAAAATATTTCAAATATCTGTTACAAACTCACTCATTCTAAGGAAAGAGAAGTATTTGATTACATTTTTGGGCATTGAATTTAGCTACAAAAGTTTCTTCACACTTTTTCGATGTCATAATTATTATTCACCCAACATATCAAACTCTGCGGTAGTATTGAGCACTCTGATTTTTTTGGGAGAATAGGGTACAAGCATACATTTTGCTATTGGTGGGAATTGACGCTTTATCAGGTCTCCTAACACCTTGCATGCCTATTTTTCGACAAAATGTAAACTTTACTTTTGAAGCGACTTTGGAAATCATAAAATTTGAAAGTCCGCCAAAACGCGCTTTACGTCATAAAGATAGCTGCCCCATGGTGTGACGTCATTTGTTTACGTTCTCATTCGTGTATCACGCTTTGAGTTCTTGTGACCCAATTTGTTTCTGAAAGCTTTAAAAATGGATAAAGCCGAAAAAAACCTTTGTATTCCAAGTATTGCATTGTTCCAGTGTGTAAATCAACGTCTATTAAAACTCCAGACAAAATATTTGTTACTTTACCTGGCGCAAGCAAAAATACAATTAAGAGAAGGGCATTACTTTTGTTTGTGAAGACCATTTTAATGTAAGTACCTATTTCTATGCTGGTAATTTTTATTCTTAAATAGTCTAAGGTTATGTACATATATGTCTATGAATCAACCATAAAAACATCATTTTCCTACGACCACACATCGAAATATGGTTGGTATATATTATATAAATAAAACATAGTTTAAATCGTACTTACGATAATGCTTTGACTCCTCTTATTTTTTCTGCATTAAAGCAGCTGTTTGACTTCATAAATTCAAGCAGCATAAATGAGTATACTTTGGGCAAGTTATCAGTTTGTGCTTCTACAAAACCATCGCTAGCCATATCTTCACTCACACTTTACGTTGACATTTAGAAATAAAAAAAGCACACACCAACACGTAATGGTCTCGAACAAACATATAAATGATATTTTTACATCGATGAAGCAATTAATAGTTGATTAAAATACAATAACACACAACTACACATAACCTAATGCAATACGGGCCATATTGACATAAGTAAACACAAGAGATATGACATCACACGTATCATCGGTAGCGCTCGAAAATCTTCGGGTTGTCGTCGGGAAGTGCATTGAAATTTGAATTCCATTTCAAAATTTGGGAGTAATTTGCAATGGAAACTGGTTTATTTCCTATTATTAGTAATTTTTGATATCATATTTACTCTATTAAGTTTGATTTGAAATATTCCGCAATAACCTAATTATATTATTATTGTTTCAGGTAAGTCGCTTGTCTTCTACAGAAATTGTCTATGTGGTAAGGTGCATTATATTATTAAAATAATAGTTCATTTGCATGTAGCATCATTATTAGTGATAGAATAGTTGAAGTAAGTACCTTCTGAAGCTAAATACTCACGTAACTACATCTGGAGTCCTCAGTTGTGAAAAAAGCTAGAGGCCTGAAGTTCCAGTGAATATATTTCTGTATAACATGCAATTGAAACTTGTAGTTCAATAACTATTGCAATTAGTGTCTAATCCATAGAACAAAAGGAACATCCTACAATTTCCAGATAAGTTCCGGCGTATTCAATCTTATGAACACATTATTATATTCCATACAAATAATACTCTATACCATTTCGAAGACACTCAATATTTTTTATCTTAGTTTCAAGTCGTCTGCATATAAAAGAAAATCTATATTGATGACTTCAGAAATCACATTTATGAAAATATTGAACAATAGGGGTCCCAAAATAGAGCCTTGCGGAACACCTGCCGAGGCATCATATTCAACAGAGCTGAAATCATCAATCTAAACAAACTGCATTCGACTTGGAAGGTATTAGCGAATCAGATAAACCAAATGCTTTTAGTTTTCTGAGAATAATACCATGTATATGATCAAGTCTATCAAAGGCTTTCGAAAAATCTGTTTGGAGTATTGATAGTTATCGAACATGTTGATATATATCTCGCTCTAATTAATATGATTTCTAATACTTCTGAGGAGTTGCAGATTATAGAAATCGTCATACAGAGTTCGGCAAAAGTCCGGTACCGGACAAATATCGAAGAAAATATAACTTTTGTAAAAAATCTTTTCATACCACAAATTTAACTTCATTTTGAACAAGAATTTGAAAATATTGTGAAATATACAGGTTGTTCCAATGAAGTGTGACGTAACAAAGTTGTATTTTTTTATGGAACACCCTATATTTCATTGCATTTTCTGATTGCCCCTAAAAAATATGAAACTCCTTCATAATGGTTCCCTATACCTAAATACAGAGGGTTCCGAGTTATGCTGACTTTTTTAAAAACGTGAACATTTCAAAAAAAATTAATGAATCATTTTAGGTATTTAGGTATAGGGAACCATTATGGAGAAGTTTTATATTTTTTAGGGACAATCAGAAAATGCAATGAAATATGGGGGCTGTTCCATGAGAAAAAATAAAATATTGATACGCCACACTTTATTGGAACACCCTGTATACTTAAAAATATTTTCAAATTATAGTTTAAGATGAAGTTAAATTTGTGGTATGAAAAGATTTTCCAAAAAATTTATATTTCCTTCGATATTTGTCCGGTCCCGGAGTTTTGCCGAACTCTGTATAATTTGTTTGTACATGTAGAGTGCATAGAAATTTCAGATTTTCACATTTTGTAGTCATCCAATTATTAACTTTTATACCGATGGAAATAAAATCCGATACAATTTGTCAACAGGACA
>CAJUYG010000324.1:45923-95526 GCA_910591675.1 Galerucella calmariensis
TAATCTACCGGCTAAGGGAATGCCATCTACCCATCCGGCGGAGGAAAGTCCGGAGTCCCGGAGTAACCGGAGTTGGTCGGTCATTGAAACGGATGTCATTTCGAATAGAGGCGACGAAAGAGGATAATGGTGGTCGGTGAAGAATTTATTATGTCATGTATTGCGAGAACATTCATTTTGTCGTATAACCCAAATCTTTGTCGTTTGTCTTCACAAAATGCCAGTTTATATGACACTTTTGGAGTATCCCATTCTTCAAAAATCGGTTTTTCCAATTCAGTAGTTTACAACCAAATCAAGAACACATGTATTATTCGATTGGGTTGAAGCAGTATCAATCCTCAGATGAATAGTAAATTCATAGCAATTTTTTATTGGCAAATTTATTATCTATCGAGCCCATCCATTGCTTTTTTGTGGTCATTGTTATGCATTCATTTTGGATTTTCATAAAATTATTGGGTGTTTTGCCGGTTAATTTGCTCGTTCAAACACAGAATACACCATCCCAAGAAGAAGCGAAGCTTGTGTCATTTTACAATTCATTTTCTGAGTGCGCATGTCTGACAGTCGCCATTTTAAGCCCGTTATCTGTCAATGACGTGTGACTTTATTGTTTACCAGAAAATTTCCTTTGTTGTAAGCTTTTTGATCATTTACATATTTTTTGTGTTTTGAATGATAAAGTTTGTTTACAAAATTACATCTATTAGTTATGGCGCCAAAAACTTGTGCAATTCTAGGCTGTCATTCAAGTGATGGATGATAATAATTGGAAAACACAACAGAACTTTGATATCTATGGAGAAAAGTTTACTGTCGTTTTTTTTTATAACTTCGTTGTCACAGATATCAGTACATTTTCTCTAGGTGTAAAATTTAATTCAGAATCTGGTTGGAGTGTAACTTTTATGGCCGGCTTGCACCAATAGAAGCATAAGCTCAGAATAGCTATGGAGAGTTTAAAATTTAAGGGTCACTTAGTTAAAGTTCGGTTGCACCAATGTTTTTGCTCTGCTTCTTAGCTAAGTGCTCAATACATTTGTCAACCTCGCTATTTAAGTTGAGTTTCATTAATTTCTCTATGGTTTCTTGTGACTTTTCGATTTTGTGGTTTGGAATAACGTATTAAAAGTTGTTAAAATTCATTTCTTTGAAAATCAAAGGATTTTATTCCTGTTTCTTAAATAAGAAAATAGTTTATAGGTAATGGAAAACACACAGTAGAAAATAAGAAAATCAAATCGGCAAATTATACAGTTCAGGATAAGGAATTGCTAATATCCTTAGCTGCAAAATACAAAGGGTTCTTGGAATCAAAAAAACTGATGGCCTGTCTGGGTTTACAAATTGTCCAGATGCTCCAAAGAATCTTCTAGCATTTCTACGAGTTGTATAACAGTTAGCTTGGTCAAGCGAAACCTTTGGAAAAAGGTTTTTTCATCCAATTCCTTATAATAGATTTTACAGTTGTACTGTCTTTTTGGAAATCCATTTTCAAAAATATCCAATACTTCCAGATCATCCTCCATAGACATACTTCAAAAATAAAAAAACACACTTGGAAAACGAGAACCCGAAAACAGAAAAATTATCGACGTATATGTCAATGGAAACATATTTTCACAATATTTGTTAAGCTGTTAAATCAACTTCAACAATTCATGAATTGAGTTGAACAATTGAAACTTCGTCGTAACAAGTCATAAAAATAAACAATTATCATTTGAGATTATTTGGTTTCACTTTTTTGCGTGTAGTTAACATTTAATTCACAGTTTTTGAGCAATTTTCTCAGTGTAACTTGATCCGTTATCTGTCAACGTCAGATTGAAGGTCACGAAATTTGGCCTCCCAAACATCAAAGAATTTACGCCAGCTTTCGTTTCTTGTTTGGCTGGTGTATTCTGTGGTTCAAATAAAATGCTGCTCCATTCGAAAATAAAACGTTATTAAGCGAAATTCTCACTGAAACTATTAACTATTATATTGTTTTGATTCACATGTATACACAAAAAATCTTAGAGGTTGCATTGTAGTAATGCCAACCAGGCCAATAGACAGACTCGCTGGTACTACTACCAAAGAATACACCAGCTTAACAAGAAGCGAAGCCCGACACAATCTCTTTGATGTTTTGGTTACAAAAATTTATGACCTTGAGAGACCGACGTTGACAGATAACTTAGTGAATACACTGAGAAAATGATCAAATTTTCAAATATCGGCGATATAATTGGTTGGTATGACAAGTTTCTTATTATAAAAATGGCTCCTTTTAGACATGCGCATATTAAAAAAGGATCGGAAGCTTCGCTTCTTGTTAAGCTGGTGTATTCTTTGCTACTACCTGAATATTTATGACAGTTTTCGAACTCAAAATAAAAAACTAATACTAAGTACCAGGGCACCATCCATTATTTGAGGTGGATCAACCTTGTTCTCTGGTTTAACAAACTGATGTCAGTCTACGCGAGTCTCTTCATCCCTTTTCTCTCTATTCTTGTTCTTGCATGTAAATCTCCAGTTTTTCTCCAGATTGTATCTTGTTAGCTTTTTTTCCTGCTTATTTTTGTTGGTTTTTGTCTCCTTACAGGACTTGCCAATTGAAGTCTCTGATACAAATTCTATAAAACCTCCATGCAAAGCTTCTTCCATTGACTTAATCTATCTCTCCTCCTGTGATACCGCCTATGTTGATAAAAATGTACTTCAAGTAACACAAAACACAAGCAATACAATAAAATACAATTTCCCCTATTCACTTAAATCCCTGGAATATTATTATAAACTCCTCCAGATCGAATTTTTTGTTGTCGTAAATAATACCTTAAGTACTTATAAGGTTACAAATCCCAGCAGCATTGTTTGATTTCAAAAGAGATTTGCCATCAGACGTTTTACGGTTAAGTCCTTAAGATCCTACATATATAGAGGAAACTACAACGAGAAAATAATATATTTGATAACAAAGTAGGGTATTATCAACAGCTTTCGAGGAATAAAAGTATCAGTCTATTTCTTCGAGAGCGTTTCTATGAACTTTGAGTATAAAATATGTTTCAGCTACGACGCACTTTCGATTATAAAAACACTTTTTGATTTGTTAATCATGTCCATCTTCTCAAAAATTAATTCACATGCTTTTTCATGTTTATTTCGAGATTTGGTAGCGTTTTAGCTATAGTTATTTCAAGTACCTAATTGAAAACGCGCCTTGCGATATTATATTTATCATCAATGCCACAACAATAGATGTTGGCAATAAAACAGTCTCCTATAGAACTCCTCCTTAACTTTGTTTAAAGTTTGAGGTGAAATATTCCGTATTTCTGTAGTTATCCTGTCTTTGAGGTCTACAAAGCTAGTTGGTTGTGTTGCATATACTTTGTTCTTGAGATAACCCCACAGGAAAAAATCTAACGGCGTAAGATCTGGCTATCTAGCTGGTCACTTAATAGTACCCCTTCGTCCAATCCATTTATTGGGGTAGATTTCATCTAAATAAGTTCTTACCCTTAAAGCATAATGAGGTATTGCCCTGTCTTGCTGGAACCAAACATTTTCATTCGGTAAGCTAGGATCTATTGCGTTGGGATGTAAGTTTGCCAACGCAGGGATAACTTCATTTCTAAGCATATTTGAATATTTTTCAGCTGTCAAATTTCCATCTATAAATAAAGGACCAATAATATGATCGCCTATGATACCGGCCGAAACGTTCACCTTTTGAGGGTACTGAGTACGTGTCTCACGCATCCAATCAGGATTCTCTGCTGACCAATATCTACAGTTCTGTCGATTTACCTCTCCATTCAATGTGAATGTTGATTCGTCAGAAAAAAGAATGGTACCAAGAGCTATTTCATTTCTGTTCGGCTTATTCATCAATCTTTCGCAGAAATCCATTCTACGATTTGGATCGTCTTCTGTTAACTCCTGCACAAAAGTTGATTTGTAGGTATGAAGTTTTTCTTTATGAAGACATCTTAGAACAGTTGTATGACTAACATTATTTTCACGGGCAATTTGACGTGTACTTGAAGTTGGATTCTCTTCGACACTTAACAAAATATCCACTTTCACATCATCTTCAACAAAGTGTGGTTTTCTTTTCAATGGTTTGACATGTCCAAGTTCTCTGAATTGTGCATGAATTTTAGACACAGTACTTTGTGAAATATTAGGCAATTTGGGATACCTGTGATTCAATAAGTTTGCCACTTCAACTTGACTTCTGCAGTTATCCCCGTACCCGATCATCATTAAAATCTCAATTCGGTGAGTCTCAGTTGAATATTTCATTGTTATGTCGACAAGGAAAAAGTGTTTGACAAAGATTTCACTTTTTCAGTATAAACTGTCAACACATCAACAACTGACAGAATAGAAAACAATCCACATTATTAACCGATTTGAAACAATCCTAATTATTGGCGTTTTTAGGCAATTTTTGGGTATTTACGATAAAATTCATGGGCGTAGCAGATTTTGTTCAATATACAAATACGTCTAATAATTAGTTAGTTTAGATTTTTGATAAATCCATATTTAGCTAATTTTAAAAAGTACCAAATATTTCAAGTGTAATAAATTGTTAGTTTTGAAATTTCACCCAGTATAATTGTATGTTCATTAAGAGGATTTTAAAAATATGCAAATATACAGGTTGTTTCATTTAAAAAAAACAACACCGACTATGGCATACTTGCGTGAATAACCCTGTACATTTAAATTTATGTTTACATAATGCACAACTCAATTCAAAAGTTGACGTGTCTCGGCATTTTTTAGAATTTTCTAAAATAATGACATAAAGAGTTTTATTCCATAAGTGGTTTCCACACTATCTGTCTTATTAATAAAAATTTCTTACTCCGCCCTTACTCCTAGATTAGTCAGAGACTAGTTACTCTGAGACTAGCGTAGGTTTAAAGAAGTGATACAATTGCTATTAATAAACTCCGACTAAGGAGGTAATAGTTACTCTTTCCTTATTACTGGGTTTTGACATGACTTAAGGAAGATTCACAGTTGTATGGTAGGAATTGACCAATAAAGTGACGTTATGGTGACATCTGTTCTGTTTTTTATTGTGACGTGTCAGTGTTCTGTTCATTCATTTCAAAAATAGTTATCTCATAATTATCTCTCAGTTTGTATTTTGTGTTCAAAGTAGTATTTCCGAATTTTCTTCACGTTTTTTATTGTTAATACCTAGTTATATATATATTTAGTAGGAGTTCTGTTGAAAAACTCCAGATTACTATACAACGCAAAGAACATGCAAAATTTTTGCAACAAAAAGAAAAGGAAAAATTAAATAAAAACTGATAAAAAATTTTATTTTTAATTTTATAGCTTACAATTCCTCTTCTAACAATGTTTTTAAGGGATTAGCCCGAATTGTATAAAATTTAATTATTCTGATCGGACGAATATTTTCTGCTTCTTCCAATTCTTCCATCTTTCTCAAATCTTCCAAATAATAATCCCTTTCTTCCATCGCAAAATAATTACTACTCACTGAACCAAAGCAAATACTTAATAAATATACATAATTGATAAAAATAAACTGAATAATAATACGAACTGATAATGCAAAAACGACAAACTAAATTTCGAATTAGGATATGACATTTATAATACCACAATTGACAGTTCAACAAAACTAAGGTTATATTTATTCGAAAGTTATTCCGAGATTAAACTACCTATTTCCATGGATTAAAATTATTACCAAAGTTAGTCCCAGACTAACCTCGGAGTAGCCTATTCCTTGTCTAATATGAGTTTATTAATAGCGTATCTGTCAAACTGATGGTTTAAGCATGGAATAAAGTTAGTCTCAGGTTACTCCGTGTTTATTAATAAGACCGTTGATGAATAAATTACTTGATAACTTGATTCAATGGACTTTATAACAATGAGCATGACTGTGTCTCTTTAGGTTAGGTTCGAACTGCTTCGTGGTCTCTTCTTCTTTTCTGCCGTCGATAAGTACGCGTTCGTTTGTAGGCGCGTTCATGTCATCGATGTTATGTCACACCACGGATTTTCTTCTGACCACTAATCTAGCGCATGCGAATTGCTGTATTTCTATTTTATTTCATATATTTTCAAGGAATTGCAGCATAAAATATACTTTTTGAAGAGTGCATTGTGTTTGTATTTAGATATTTTCCATTTTAATCATAAAATGACTGACGAAAGATATATCTTCTATGTTTGTTGAATGAGGAATTATTCAGAAAACTTCAAGTAATCCTAAAATAGAACCTTTTGTCAGAACATATACTTGTTTTGTGTATTTAACATTATTATAAAAATCAATTAGTTAAACATTGAACATCATATTTATGAATAAAACAAGAATAAAAAATGTAGCTTTCCATTTTGTTCCATTTTCTTTTTTCAATATAATATATTAATATTATATGAATAATAACAATTGTGCAAGCCTTTGGGTCAGCTGATTGAGGATGCCAACATAAGCGCATGTCCAGTGCACACCAAAGCTCTACCAAAAAAAATGTCAATGAAATTTTTTTCTATAAATCACTATATATTATCTTCAGTTTTCTAATAAGCTTGAGTACCTACTTTGTTAAAAAAGCATAATAATCTAATTTTTAACCACAATTAAATAGATTGCTAAACACCAGACTAGAACAAAAGTTCGGAGCAAACTTCATTTATTAAGTGTTCAAACTGAACACCGTTTACTTCTTGACAGTAGCCAAGTCGGTTTGTAAATTCCCTGGTAACTTAAGGTTATTACTCCCAATGGAATTCCCGTGCAGCTAGTTGCTGCAAATTGTTTGGTCTGACAGAAACTTCCAAGTTTTTGTTTATTCGAACAAAAGTTTAAGTCGGAACTGTCAATTTAATTTCAACCCCATGGAAAATAGTCCGATGGTATAGTTCGTTTCACAATTTAACTTGACATAGGCTTGAGATACAATAAAACCATAAAACTTTTCTTTCACCTCACCCTCATTATGATCTTTTAACACAGCTTTGCTAATATTAGCGTAGCCTTATTATTTCAACTGTGATTAACTGATTAAAATTCATTAAATAACATTTTTTCCTATGACTTCCATTTTATAAAAACTTTATTAACTTTGAATTAACTTCTGTTCGATTGAATATTAAATTGAGTGCTTTGAGCTGAGAGAATGGGAGAGTATTGGAATGTTTATGGCTACGAAATTACGGGAAAAAAGTTGATGATAACATCAAAATGCTGATTTGAAAATATGCTCACACTCCAACAAAATTGTATTCATAGTGCATTGACCAATGGCGAATTCAAATATTATGCTATTTTCGTAATTTGGAAATCCATATTGGATCAATTTGCTTGCAATGAAGTTTGTGATTGTATCTGTTCATTATAAGAAATATAATTGGATTTTATTTGAATCAACTGTTTTTTTGGTATAAAAATATTTCAAATATCTGTTACAAACGTAGTAGTAAGTAAGTGAGTATTTGATTAAATTTTTGGGCATTGAATTTAGCTACAAAAGTTTCTTCACACTTTTTCGATGTCATAATTATTATTTACCCAACATATCAAACTCTGCTGTAGTATTGAGCACTCCGATTTTTTTGGGAGAATAGGATACAAGTATAAATTTTGCTATTGGTGGGAATTGACGCTTTATCAGGTCTCCTAACACCTTGCATGCCTATTTTTCGAAAAAATATAAACTTTACTTTTAAAACGACTTCAAGAATCATAAAATTTGAAAGTGCGCAAAAACGCGCTTTACGTCATAAAGATGGCTGCCCCATGGTGTGACGTCATTTGCTTACGTTCTTATTCGTATATCACGCTATGAGTTCTTGTGACCTAATCTGTTTCTGAAAGCTTTAAAAATGGAAAAAACCGAAAAAAGCTTTGTATTCCAAGTATTGCATTGTTCCAGTGTGTAAATCAACATCTATTAAAACTCCAGACAAAATATTTGTTACTTTACCTGGCGCAAGTGAAAATACACTTGAGAGAAGGGCATTACTTTTGTTTGTGAAGACCGTTTTAATGTAAGTACCTACTTCTATGCTGATAATTTTTATTCTTAAATAGTTTGAGGTTATGTACCCATATGTCTAGGAATCAACCATAAAAACATCATTTTCTTACGACCACACATCGAAATATGGTTGGTATACCTATATTATATAAATAAAACATAGTATAAATCGTACTTACAATAATGCTTTAACTCCTGTTATTTCCTCTGCATTAAAGCAGCTGTTCGACTCCATAAATTCAAGCAGCATAAAAGAGTCTACTTTGGGCAAGTTATCAGTTTGTGCTTTTACAAAACCTTCGCTAGCCTATCTAACAAAATATGAAAGAATCGTCACTGAACACTGAACTAGTAAATGAAATATATTCTCCCAAAATCCAAAGATTTTTGAATATCCTTGGAAATATCGAGTATTTATGTCCACTTTCCACTTTACGTTGACTTTTAGAAATAAAAAAATGCACACACAAACACGTGATGGTCTCAAACAAACATATAAATGATATTTATACGTCGATGAAGCAATAAATAGTTGATTAAAATACATTTACACACAACTACACATAACCTAATGCAATACCAGCCATATTGACATAAGTAAACACAAGAGATATGACATCACACGTATCATCGGTAGTGTTCGGAAATCCTCGGGTTGTCGTCGGGAAGTGCATTGAAATTTGAATTTAATTTTAAAATTTGGGAGTAAATCTCAATGGAAACTGGTTTATTTCCTATTATTAGTAATTTTTGATATCGTATTTACTATTATAAATTAATATCCAAGCAAAATATGAAATATGCGTGTTCTCTATTAAGTTTGATTTTAAATATTCTGCAATAACCTATTATATTATTATTGTTTCAGGTAAGTTGCTTGTCTTCTACAGAAATTGTCTATGTGGTAAGGTGCATTATATTATTTAAATAATAGTTCAGTTGCATGTAGCATCATTATTAGTGATAGAATAGTTGAAGTAAGTACCTTCTGGAGCTGAATACTCACGTAACTACATCTGGAGACCTCAGTTGTGGAAAAAGTTCCATCCAGTGAATATATTTCTGTATAACATGCAATTGAAATTTGTAGTTGCAAGTAGTGTCTAATCTATAGAACAAAAGAAACATTCTACAATTTCCAAATAAATTCTCAAATAAATAATCTTATGAACAAATCATTATATTCCAATGCAACAAATAATACTCTATACCATTTCGAAGACACTCAATATTTTTTATCTTAGTTTCAAGTCGTCTGCATAAAAAATAAAATCTAAATTGAAAATCACACTTATGAAAATATTGAACAATATAGGGGTCCCAAAATAGAGCCTTGCGGAACACCTGCCGAGGCATCATATTCAACAGAGCTGAAATCATCAATCTAAACAAACTGCATTCGACTTGGAAGGTATTAGCGAATCAGATAAACCAAATGCTTTTAGTTTTCTGAGAATAATACCATGATCAAGTCTATCAAAGGCTTTCGAAAAATCTGTTTGGAGTATTGATAGTTATCGAACATGTTGATATATATCTCGCTCTAATTAATATGATTTCTAATACTTCTGAGGAGTAGAATGAGGAGTAGAATATCTTCTGTATGTTCCTTGTGGTATATTATTCATTCTTTTTTTAATTTCTTGACAACGGTAGCTGGAACGCTACCGAAACGTTGAAATAAAGAATTTAAAAATATTGTGGTTTAATTTCCCAAGAAATTAAAAAAAGAATTAATATACAACATGAATAAAAACGGAACTAACAAGAATAGTAATAAACTTTTTGAATTCCAAAATCATTAGTTCAAAATTTAGAGAGAATTGCAGAAGTTTCAAAAACAATCTAGCATAAAATTTGAGAAAATTGTAAATTTCACGAAAAGTATAATACCTAGGTATAGGACACCCCTATACCTATACCTATACCATTTTTTTGAATATAATGAATTATTAAAATGCAGGGTATTCCATACAAAATAAGCCTGATACTGCACATTGAATGATCTAATAATGAAACTGAAAATTCCGAACACCCTGTAAAGAGGAATTTAATACTTAATCGTGAAATACATTCAACGAATGTTCAAATATTATGATGTGAGAGAAAATTTGCTAGAATTTGTTATATCAATGATTTATCAATTTTTTTTTTTTCGAAATGTTCACATTTTTTTAAAAAGACAGCATAACTCGGAACCCTCTGTATTTAGGTATAGGAGACCATTATGGAGAAGTTTCATATTTCTGAGGGACAATCAGAAAATGCAATGTAATATAGGCTGTTCCATTAGAAAAAATAAAATATTGATACGCCACACTTTATTGGAACACCCTGTATATTTCAAAATATTTTCAAATTATAGTTTAAAATGAAGGTAAATTTGTGGTATGGAAAGATTTTCCAAAAAATTTATATTTCCTTCGATATTTGTCCGGTCCCGGACTTTTGCCGAACTCTGTATAATTTGTTTGTACATGTAGAGTGCATAGAAATTTCAGATTTTCACATTTTGCAGTCATCCAATTATTAAGTTTTATACCGATGGAAATAAAATCCGATACAATTTGTCAACAGGACACGAGATTCACTCTGTAATTAACTATTGATGGGCTCAAATTTTAAATTATTATGAAACCTTAGCGAAACGTAATTGTGTTAACCAGATACTCGAAAATACTAGACCGCTGTCAGCTTCGTCGCATATACAATACAGTTAATAATATTAATTAAAATTGAACGAGAATATAGACATTTTGATGATCAATCGCAACATAACTCGGACACGATTCATTTTCAGTAACAAGTCCCATTAACACAATTTTCCCCTATTACATTCGATGTGGTATTTATACAATTTTTTATCAAACAACCTTATCAATCCTAAAAATCAGGTTGGGCGACTTTCTCATTTTCATTAAAAGCTCTGTAACATCGTCAATACGTGGAACATATTAACACAGCTGTAATACGTAGCCATATTTCGGTCCAACAGACAATTTGCCGGAAACATGGTTACATTTCACTCCACTAAATGTCTGTTCTCTTGTCCGATTGTTCGTTCGATAGAGAGACAGAAGAGCCAAAGGTATATAGGTGTTCTTACAGGAAAGCACTCGCACTTAATTAAATCCGACCTATATAACTGGGATTGCCTGCCTGCTGTCATTAACCTGAATTAAATTCAAAGTACGCACAAGTAAATATCAAATAAAATTGTTTATGTACCGGGTGATCAGTTAAGGGTAGCGAGCGGCCATATCGTCGGAACAATGCCAATGTTTTGAGAAAAACGCGTTTTTAACATTGAAGACATTGCTAAAAATAGAGATTTCATTTTGTGGTTATTATCCACTTTTGAAAGGTTTACTTTTATAGAAAATAAACAATGTCGGTTGAAGATTTCAAATTTTTGTAATTTTTATCAAAAAATGCTCATTAGTTTTCTTGGCTTTGCAAAAAAAGTTGAAAAAATATGCATTTTTATTATACTGAAAATTATCAAAGTACAAAAAATAAAATATTATACTAGCAAACAAAAATCTTTATCTCGGATGTCACGGCTTATTTTCAAAGATTCATAAAAATTACGATAAGCCCTAGGAAAGTCTTCACACATTTTTTGCAAATATTTTTTTGTCGCTTCCCTAATAGACAGTTCATTTGCATAAGCTTTGTTTATTGAAGCAATTGTGGGACGACCACGGTTTTTAGTCTTGCGGAAGTCTATCTCGACAAAATCTCCAGAAAAATCAGTTTTGTAATATAGTTTTGATGGCTGCTCTTTTAAATAGCGAGGCCAGCAAATTTTTCTCCAGGGGATTTTAAAACTGAGAGAAATGCTTGAAAAAGCCTTGAAGGCAAAAAACTCATCAAACATGTTTTTTAGATTAAAAGGTCCGGTGATACACGTGCATTCCTCATTAATTGTGCCCAAAAATCAGGCGTAAACAGTGGTATATACTTCGCCTTCCTCGCTACTTTGGAGTGAATGGAGTCACACTCCATTTCACTGTGACCAGTTTCAAAACAACTGTGATCCATTACCATTGATATTGAACAAAATATAATTTTATTACATCAAAAAATGTTACGCCACTGCATTTTATCAAAATAAAAATCATTTTCGTAATCACTTATTAGTTGCTAACAAAAAAAAACCCCGACTTTTTTTCGTTAGATTAACGGTTTTGGATTAAAAAAATCAAATAAATTTACATGGGACGCCCATATCTCGAAACATGTAAACCTATGTTATTTTTTCAATCCAAAACCGTATGTCTAACGAAAAAAAGTCAAAAGGTTTTTTTTGTTAGCAACTAATAATTGATCACAGAAATGATTTTTATTTTGATAAAAAGCAGTGGCGTGCCATTTTTTGATGTAATAAAATTATATGTTGTTCAATACCAACGGTTCAAAAAAAGGTAGATGATTAGTTTTTTTCATTAAATTTCAGAAAAATGTATCCTCTTTTAAAATATGTGAAAATTAGTATACCATTACATTTTTTTTTTTTTTTTAACTCAAAAACCTGCTACCATTTCAGTTAACGCTATCTAGCGGTGATAACGAAAGTCAAAAAGTCAAAACCAAGTAAGCGTTTTGTAGTGTAAATTATGCTCTTCCATATGGGCCCAAATTTGTTAAAATCAATCAAGCGAAACGGGAGAAATCTTGGTTTGTTTAAAAAAACAATTGAACTTCCTCCACCGCTTTATTCTGATTATTATTATTACAAGTCATTCGGGGTGCAATGCTCAGGGACACTTAGCTTTCGCCATTGTATCCCTTTCCCCCCGATTCGTACTTAAGCTATGCTTAGGCTGCTTCAGAGAGATGTGCACTAAAGCCAACACTCTTGCAGAATGCAAGTATGTTGTCAATGCTAGTCTCTTTGAATAACTCTGAGTCCAGGCTCGCTGCTCCCAACCATCTATGTCTATGTATCATTAGGTTAGGGCACTTGCATAGGAAATGACACGGGGTCTCTTCCTCCTCTCCACACCATCTACACAAGTTGCTATGTCCCTGTGTTTTGTGTGTGTAACATCGCAGCTCGCAGTGTCCGGTGAGTATACCCAGAACAACTCTTGCCTTGCGTTTACCAATTTTGATGATTGATTTGGCCCAACTGGAGATGAAATCTCCCGTCAGTTCTTTACACCATCTGTGACCCAGGGATTCCTTCCAGGTTTCCCATCTCTTTCCAATTATTTCCTTCGTTATGGTATTGCATCCTTCTCGGTACGGTATTCCTACCTCCCTTTCTGGATGCTCTCCCGACTTGGCTCCTTGCTTAGCAAGTTTATCGGCTCTTTCATTACCTCTATAACCCGAGTGTCCCGGTATCCAGGTAATAACGACCTTGTTGAATCTGGCTAGCTCATTCAGTGTGTTTTTTGTCTCCCGAACGAGCTTTGACTTTGTGCATGGGTTTTCCAGAGCCATAATGGAGGCCTGGCTGTCCGTACATATGCAAATGCATCTGCTTTGGACTCCTGCCCTTACCAATTGCCTAGAACACGCCTCTATCGCAGCCATTTCTGCTTGGAAGACGGTGTTTTCCGGTCTTAGGCGACAGGCTACATCATCCCTTCGCCTCGGTGCACTGATTCCGAAACCGGTTCCTTCTCCGGTTTTGGAGCCGTCTGTAAACCAGATTTCCCCGTGTTCGGGGCTCTGTTTTTCCTCCCATTCCTCCCTGCTTGGTATTCGCGTTTTATATCGCTGCCCAAACTGGAGAATCCTGGTTATTCTATCCTGAGGTGCGTCGAAAACTGATCCCCTCAAAAAATTTTGAATGGTTCTGTGCCCACTTTCACCTCCTTCCCATTCCTTGCTGCATTTCAGTCTGTATGCTGCTCTGGCTGCTGAGGCCTTAACCTCCAGATCCAGACTATTTATTTCCAGCAACATCCTGATGGCAGCCATGGGCGTACTTCTTTTTAGACCAAAAATCCCTCGTAAAACGACCGCCTGTATGTGATCCAGGCTACGCCTTGAGGTCTTTTTTTCCGTCTCCTTCCACCATACCAACGCTGCGTAGGTCAGTTTAGGTATCAGTATCGCTTTGTAGATCCACAAAGCTTGCCGAGGTTCTAGCCCCCATCCTGTCCCTATAGCTGACCTGCACTGCATAAATATGTTAAGGACTTTCCTCCCCTGCAACCGCAGGTGTTGTCCCCAGTTAAGTTTCTTGTCTAGGTATACCCCTAGATATTTCACTCCCGAGGCATACGGGAGGGGAGGCTTTAGTCTGATAGATAGAACAAAACATTTTAGTCAAAAAGTGTAGATGAATAGTCAGTAAATATAGAAATTGATGTCATCGATATACTTTCATTAAAATTCTATAAAAATCCCATTTTTCTACTTAATAATTTCCAGCAATTTCTCATGGCGACTTTCATCATGAATTTTTTTTCTCAATCTATACGACCAATATCTTATGAGATACGGCTGCTCGCTACCCTTAACTGATCACCCGGTACACCTCCGCTTTTTGGACAAAAATCTATAACAACATTCAACATCCCCTCGAGCTATTTTTAGGAAAAAAATTTCACACCAATATCACCATCATTGTATGCATAAAATTTTCTCATTAGTTTTAATAGTAAACAAGGTTTCATGTAACAGCATGTCTAGATTCAGTTCTATTCTCAGCAAGTCCCTTACTGGCTAGAGAGTGGTTATTGAGGGATGAAGAGAGGAGTTGCTTCTGGTGACTGAACCGATGTTTTGTAACGCGTATAAGCGATAATTACCGTTCGGCAGTAACGATTGAAATTAGATTTGTGTGTGGGCGCTTAGCAACATTAGGAGTCAGTTTTCGCTTCCGATCACTTCTATTTTTATCACAATAATATAAGAGCTTTCTTCTGTTACTATTGTGTAATTTTTGGAATAAAAACTTCTTTGGGTGAACAAAAACCGTAATTAACTTCACACACATTCCATATTCTATAAAAAGCTGTTTTAAAATTAAAACTAGTAGTTTAATTCATAGAGTAATAAATAAGAGAGGTTTTAAATAATATGGAAAGAAATGGAACAAAGTTTGTGCGCAGCCAGCTGCGCATGGCGCTTTACAGCAACTAACCGAACTAACAAATCCCGCCTCCCTATACACAAAACTTCATTGTTAGTATTATTCTAATTTGAGGTTAGTCGGTTGTCATTTTTGAATTTATTTTTATTTAATCTACTCATTGGCTTGGATTGAATAAATGAGGCTTTTACTTGATGTAGAGCCATAGTAAGTTATGAAATCAAACAATTTTATTTTGTTAAATCTACATTGTATTTAAACATAAAGTGACGCGTTTCGCTAACACAGTAGCTTTTTCAAACGAATGGAGGTATAATGAGAAACTTTCAACTTATACAGTGCCTTAATACTAAATTATACGAATATTTAACAATAAAATTATAATCTATTTACAAGAAAATGAAATGAATTTGTCTAAATATGGGATTAACTAAAGTATTTAACAAGTTTACCTGGAACCTCATTCACAACCATCCTACAGAAATCTTTCTAGGTAAAAAGGTTTAATAATGTAGAATTGTTAATATCAAGTTGGTCGTTAAGAAGATTATCTGAATATTTGTTTTTATTTATCTCTAGGGCTTCTAAAAGATTTAATTTGAAGGATTTAGTTTCTATATGCAAAATTTCAAAATTTGAATCGAAAGAGTGTTGGTTTGCTAATAAATGATTTGAATAGTTGGAATCTAATTTTTGATTGTCATAACTACGTTTGTGTTCTGAAATTCTAGTTTCAAAATTCCTAAAAGTTCTACCTATATAAATTTTATCACAGTCGTCATTACCACATTTTAATTTATAAACTCCTGATTTATTTAGTTTTGAAGATTTGGATTTGTTGTTTTTAATGAATTTGGATAAATTGTTGTCAGTTTTGAAGCAAATATTCAAGTCTAAAGTTTCTAAAAATGATTTTATTTTTAAGGATGGTATTCCAAAGTAAGTTAAGCTTTTAAATTGGTTATTTTTGTTTTTATCAGAAGGAAATACTTGTTCTAGAGTATGTTTTCGTATCTTTTTATTTATGATGTTGTCAATTAAATTTGGATCGTAATTATTATTAACCGCTATTTGCTTTATTATATTTAGTTCTTTATTGTAATTGTCAATATTCAATGGAACTGTTAAAAGTCTATGTATCATACTATTGAAAGCTGCTAATTTATGACTGATTGGATGGACTGAACTATTTTGAATTGTAATGTCTGTATGTGATGGTTTGTGAAATATAGAAAAGTCATGTCTATTATTTATATTTGAAATTGTGAGATCTAGAAAGTTTTTGGACTTATTTTGTTCAATTTCTACTGCAAACTTGATATTTTTTTTTCTTCTTATGTAAATTTTAATCAGATGAAATTACTAATTGAAAATGTACTACTACATGGAGCCTCGAATATCTTTGTTGTTAATGAAACAAAAGATAGAAATCTATACATTTTTGGAAAGAAGAATGATTGCTCTTTCGAATGAAATCAAAAATTACAGGGTGAACCATTTGAAATAATACATATTTTTCTCCTTGAATTTGACCAATATAAGTAAAACATCCTGTGTTGATGAGATGAAATGCCAGCCAAGCCTAAAAAATATCTTCGATAAACTAGTGAAACTAGTGAAAACCCCATCTCTTTGGAGCAATTAATAAGCTGGGCATTTATGTTTAAAATCAGTTACTCTTATTTGGGACACTCTGTATTACACGTATGCTAAAAGCTTGCAAATTCAAAAAGCGCGCGTCTTGAATGCTAGTTCATACCGGTAGCCAAGGTAGGCGCTAGTGGTAACTTCTACACGCTTAACATCTCTCTTATTTTTTACTCTATGGTTTAATTCATGCCGGAATTGCAGCCAAACTAATTTATTTTGAAAAAATAGGCTGTTTTAATCCACTACTAATAACGAAAATAGGGAAAGAGAGAGAACATTCTATAGCTCGAAAATGTAACGTGCTTGCATTAATTCGACGATCGTGCTTATTCATATCATGTCGGGATCAGTGTTTACAAATCGTTTTGTCGACGCCAACACAGTCGCTAAAAACATTATTAGGTATAGAACATTTGTTTCGTCATGATCAACATGGAACCGCGATTTTCATTTGAAAAATTAAGTTATACTTAATAGGTGTGCGTCTCGTCCAGGCTATTTGAACTGGGTAAGAGAAATTTGACTACATTTACCGATATGAGGAAGCATTTGCACAGGATGGGCAAAGTTGGTGAACTTGCAGAAATAGTGAACTCCACGATGAAACACCTACTTACTCACATACTCCGCTTCTGTGAGAACTTAAAAGGACTCAGACGGAAGCACTTTGGAGAGGAAATAACACAACCATCACAACTACTAAAGATTCCTCCAAATAAACTGGTGGCCTATATACAAGACGCGAAGCTTCTGAAATGGAAGTAGGTAGATAACATGGGTAATGGTACAAAGATTCAGTACAAGTGCCTGGGCTGTTGAGCACCACCCAAACGTATAAATGAAAGGAGCGTCATGATCATAAAGATACTGCAAATGAAGGCAACAACCCAGCTTCGAACCCGTCAGCACATAAGAGAGAGATAGGAAGTGGGAGGTTCATGCTGCCTTTCTCTGATAAAATGTATGCTATATATACACAAACAAAGACAGAAAAACCTTCGATCGTCTCTCTCTCTCTCTCTCTCTCTCTCTCTTTTACTGGAGCTCAGACAGACATTATCACTTACAGAGCACTCTATATATGTAGTATAATCATTATATTTCGATATATACGTTATTTCGATCTAGCTTCTCATATAACATTGCTAATCTGTACAACATGATCCCCGAAGTCCACAAAGCTGTACCAATAGACATTATTGTTGGTGAAGAATATTTAATCTTCAGTCTTGCGGTTGCGTGGAAGGGCGCTACTTAGCTGGTGCTTCTCGTATGAGAACATCATCTAAGAGCGAACGTCGCCTTTGCTTGTATTGTATTTTTATAACATAGCAATAAAGTCATTTATTATTATTATTATTATATACCGTTAGCTCTGCTCTGAAATACGACTGCATCTATAAAGCAACAGAAGCCATGACTCAGTACTATTATTTATAGCTGGAAGGGCATCTTACACTTCTCATGGATTTTTGTATGTAATTTGGAAGTCAAAATGATCATTTTCTTCCAATGCATCGACCTTGTATCCATAGAGGGTGATACTAGAAAATTTGGTCAAATTGCCGAAGCTTGAGATGTTCTTTAGCGTCTGAATATATTTGCACCTATTTTATTTCTATTGAGATAACGCTGCACGTCACTGATGGTTGTGCGTTGAAAGTACCGAACATCGCGTTTGCCGTTGCTCGTTTATTTTTTATTGAATAAACTCAAACACCGGTAATAACCATATTTATGGTTATGAAAAGCAAACAATCCTCCCTAAAAAGCTCTGCGAAAACAGCAAAAGAACGAATAGAGATCAACGGATCTTGTGACTGCGAATACAATTCACAGAATTAACGGCGGCAATTAGCTCGATTGATGTTGTTTCCAATAAAGCCGCAAAAAATGTTATTTGTGTATAGAAGCTTTGAAGAATAAATCAGCCTTTTATGAAGTATGGAAATTAAATTATTGGTTATTTTGCCGTTGCTTGGGAATCGAAAATTTATTATTCCGATCTTCTTCGATGTTATAGTTCAATTTAGTTCGTTGTTCTTTATATTACTTATGATAATAAAATTTTCTTCCAAATATCATCAACTGGTGATGCCTTTTGGCATAAAATAAAAAAAAGAATTGAAATACACTTGAAATACGTACAACTGAAATATAAACATTAAATGATTCAACCTTTAGGTCAAGTTATAATTGTAATTTCTGTAGCAGTAGCAGATATAGGGACTGAATGGACTGTAATGGATGTATTATCGATGAATACTTCCGTAGATTATAAGTGAGGAAGGGCCTCTGAATAGGTGGTGTTGGAGGATCATCTCAAAAGGAATGAAATAACTATTTCTAGCACTAGGACATGTTTGATTTAATAAACATATAATTGTTGTTGTCTTGTCCCACGCTTGAATTGGACAATAACGTTCTTTTATTTATATTTATATAATAATGAAATGTTCGAACGTTTTGTTGAAATCAGATCAAGGGAATTTAATTCTTATTTCAAATATTCATATTATATTATCATATTGGGCCAAAAGGCATAACAGGACGAGATAAATGTTTTGGAACTGATACTTTTCTTTGGGATTACCTTAAACTGTTCATAAAACCTGTATCTGTATCTGTAGAGTAGGGAGGGTGAGTGTAGGCTCACAACACTTAAGCCACATGTGACCCATTGTTCATCCTCCCGAGGAGTTGTCCTCCTAGGTCATCGTACATCCTGTCCTTCCAAGGAAGGTGTACAGATCACTAGGAGACATTTTCTTTATATCGGCGGGTGTAGGCCAAGACTTACCGAGCCCACACTCTCCTATTGACGTTTCATCTTCCTGTTCACACACCCTGCATAGAGGTATGTCCACTAGCCCTATAGTATGGAGGTGTTCCCTTAGTTGATAGTGGCGTCCGAAATCCTACTGTTAAACTTAGGTTTTTCCTAATCATCGCCAAATATTTCATCGGCGCTAGCTTCCCAGGGTCGCCCAGGGTGATCCTGGCAAAACTGCATCGTTTAATTCTATCCCATCTCTTGAGGAATTGAGCATGGGTGTAACGTTTGACTGGTTCCGCAATTGTCAAACTCGTTAGGCCGTAGGTGTCACTGGGTCCTAAAATGTTCAGTCCAGCCGCTTCCCTGGCTAAAGAATCAGCTATGCGATTATCGTTACTCCTGTCGTGCCCTTTAACCCACCTCAGGATAATATTGTTATCTGCCGAGGCATAAGCTAAGTCTTGGTGGCACTCTAATACTAGCCCCGATATAAGGTTCATGAAACCCATTCAACCTTAATGATATTTCTAAAGCTTTTAAAATTGAAGCCCTGTATCATTGTGTTGTCCAGTCTCAAAAACGCACTTTCTGTATTTAATTGGAAAAGATCGAATAGGAAACAGTTTTATCCCAAACCAGCTAATGTTGTATCCCATGAGATACTTATTTTGTCGCGAAGGTCTACAAAAGACAATAAATGGCAACCATAAAAGCATGTATTGTCGAGTAGTGTTGATGTAGAATGGAATTGACTACCGGTTTTAACTTCGGTAGCTGCGGTTCGGGCGGTAAACCGCAAAGAAGGATTTTGGAAGCCACTAAGCCATTATGTCACTTCGATATTTCTGTTCTCTGTGGTTAGTTGGTTATTTTCCGACGGATTTCGCCAACCAATTATTCTGTTTTTAAAATGGATTGAACATTTCCTTTCCTGAGAATAAGGGAAACACAATTTTGGAGACTAAGTGTTTTTCATCTTATCAGAATATTATGAAAATTGGAATAGTGATGAATGTTATAATTTTGACACTCATTTCAATTACAAAATACTGTTTATGTTGTTTTTTGTCTAGACTGTTACCTTTTAATATTATATACACTTTTTAATCCCATAAAATTGGTTGAAACTCAACTCATTTCGGTGTACCAGGTTAAAACATCGGCACTTATTAAATCAGCGTAAGGAAATTGTGATTTTACCTAAGTAATTTCTCACGGCTTATTTTCCGACCATATTCGCGCGAAGCACCTACAAAAATTCAATTAAATCCAACTTAACATAAAATAAAGCCAGCAACACAAATACAAAATGGGAGCGCAAAAGTAATTAAAATTTCCAAGGAATAGGTTGAACACTCTTGAATAAAATTAAATTCGAGGATAAATACCGGATTCGCATTAAGTGCAGGAAAGGATGAAACAAGGGGAGGGAGGAAATGAGACTGGTGAACAGGAGCGAAATACAAAAAAGCAGGTGAATGTGTATGCGGTAGCGAGAGAATTATTATACAAAGTGTTATATTATTATAATTCATCACAGGAAAGAACCAGCTCAAAGGTATAATGCAGCGACAGATATTTATTGTGAAATGCATTTTAAAGTTCAGGCTTAGAATCCTTAAGACCTCCTCCTTCAGGTTTTTTGTGCTCTTGTACTGTTTATCTTGTTCTTATCCATAGTCTTCCCACTAGATTCTTCTTGGAGAAATGTTTCCTTATGCGCTACAGATATGTGCTCCTTCTTTTTCCATGCATGAACGTCCTTCATATGATCGGGTCAACCATGTGCCTTCGCAGAATACAGTGACCAGAGGGAAGTCCTTCCACTTTTTCCATTTTTGGCCTCTTTAAACATTTGCAGCATCATAAGCAGAAGACCCTCGCTAGATGAAGGCAGCACAATAATGAAAGGAAATTATTTTGGAGATCATATTATTATTATTATTATGATTATTATTTTCAAATAGCAATATTCCAGTTAACCGACAGATGAAGTATCCCCAAGATTTTAATAAGTAGCATAATATAACTGTTTATACAGGGTGATTCATTGAGAATGTCCAATATTTCGCAAAGATCTCTGAATATCAAATAATCCTTGTCTATTATTTTTAATTACATCCGCGGCTTCTTCTATATTCCGTCGCAGTTGTGGAAGAGAAGTAATTTTTTCTTTGTAAACTAATGCCTTCATTTGCGACCAAATTGAAAAATCCGAAGGATTGAAATCAGGGCCTCTTGGTGGCCAAGCAAACTTCCACGACCAATCCATCGATGCGGAAACTGTTCGTTTTAGTATTGACTAATTTGTAAAGAATAATGTGGTGGTGCTCCGTCGTGCAAAATCCACATATTTTGTCTTAAAGTGAGAGGTTTATCCTCCAGTAATTCGTGTAAATGTTCTTGAAGGAAATTTAAATAAAGAGGTCCATTTAAATTGGTTGGCAGTTCAAAAGGACCTATTAAATACCCACATATTACACCACACTAAATGTTAACCTTAAACTCGTGCTAAAAATGTGTTTCCCTCATAGCATGTGGATTTTCAGAATCCCACAAATGATTATTTTTATAAATAAATATTCCTCGTCTGGTAAATGTTGCCCCATCAGTGAAAATAATTGTATCCAGAAAATCTGGGTTAACATTTTGTTTATCTTGCAAAAATGGGCAAATTGTATACGCTCAGGTAAATCTTGAGGTAATGAATTCTGAACAGGAGTGTAATGAGTGTAATGAGTGTAATGTATAATTGTGAATATCATCGAGCCGCAGCTGGACCACTATAATTTGACTGAGCAAACACACAAATCATATCGCGCATCTCATTATTGGAAAAATCGTTATATCTAGGCATTATTTGATAAATAACTATTACACTTGTTAATTACTCAATTGTTAATAAATGGTATACTAATGTATTACTTATTCTTATTATTATCCAATTTTTGCTTCTACACGAACTGTCTGAAAATGACATAAGCCTACTTGAAAAAAAAAAACGAAAATTTAACCCACGGCTTAATTCACGAATGTGATTTTGATATTAAGAGATCTTTACGAAAGCGGATTATGAAGTGTATTGAAGTAAATGGTGGGCATTTTGAGCATTTGCTTTGAAGTTTTTTATTTTTGTTTACAAATTTGTTATTGTTACATATTTAAGGAATAATGGAATTTTTGATGAAAAAATTAGAATTTATTGAACTTTTTAGAAGCAAATAACTCGATAACCGATTGAGTTACACGAATCAAAAAAGAGTAACTTTTTTTTGTAGAATATAACGCTTTTTAATATTTTTTTATTATTTTAGTTGTAAGTTGAGTCCAAAAAAAGTTTACTTCGATTTAATTAACACAAACAAGTGTAACTGGCGCCCTCTATTAGCAATGTTAAATTAGAGTGCAAATTATGATTCCTCATGCCAAAAAACGTGAAATTGCCAATTTTCAAAGAGAAATTGTGAAAACATAAGAAACTATTGGGAAAATCAAAATTTAAATTTAAACTTTGAACACCCCGTATCTCGGAAACTAGCAATATTTGCATAAGGCATGTTGAGCAGAATCATCATAGTTTGAGGTCTAGAATCTACAGTTCAGAGATTGGACATTCTTAATGAATCACCCTGTATATCAAAAGAGCTCTAAATAGCTCTCGGAGAAATATCATTTCATAAAAATATTTACCCATCATCAGAAATAAAACTGACCTTTGTGAAATAGATTATTTTATTATGAAGCAGAATCAGGTTAATTAAGTTCCGGCGATTCCATTATTTGTAATGAGAGTTTCCTTTGCCTTATGTTATCATAATAAATATGGTTTACTTTTCATTTACTCTGGTTTGATTAGTATAATATGTATTTATTTAGGCTGCATGTTGTGATTAGGTCATTTCTATTATTATTGATGGAAAATTAAAAACAGTGAGCATAGAAGTTCACTGTATAGAAATAATTTTTAGAAATGAAAAGTTAACAAAACCATCCCAAATAGAGGGATATGTCAAAATGTCAAATACGCAATTTTAACACTTGTTACGGACCCGCATCAGGGAATTTTCGGATTTTACCGGGCAATTTTCGCCAAAAAATTCCCGCTTCATATGGGATTTTTAACACATGAGGGAAATATTCCCAATAAGTGTGATTTTCCTCTATAAAAATTTACTATCCATCTTCTTTTGATAAGTTTTTGTTTTGTTAGGAGAAAGTTAATATTGATCTGGATACGGCCCTATAAAAAATTTATGAATATAAGCTACAAGCCTACTTTGGTAATTAAAATTGAATTTGGTAGCGCCAGCCGTCAGACAAAAAGATGGATTCTGGTTATTATAAGTTTTTTTTTATTCCGTTGCTATTTGATTTGTAGCCCCGGAGGCTGCTCTCGGCATAAGAAGTGTATTAAAAAAAACGGGAGCGCTTTAAAATGTACTGAATTTGTATATTTTGAAAAGTGAAACAACGGCGCTTTTAACATGAAATACAACATACAAAATTGGAGCAACTTCAATCAATCATAAGGTATGCAGAGATGAATTTCTTACAGGATAAACAGAAATGGAAAGAGTGAGGAAACGAATAACTAGTGCAAGGGAGAATGATAAAATTCAGGATCTGAATGCAAGCAATAGAGGACGGGGGGAGTTGGAAGGAGTTAGAAATGGTGTTGCAGACTGACAGTTGATGTCAATTTTTAATGGGCATGTAATCTGGAAATATGGTGAAGAGCTCTCATAGCTTGATCTTTTGCATATCCCAATTCATCAATCAGTCTCCACCATTCAATGTGTACTGTAGTTGGTCATTTTGGCCACCATCTCAAGGTGCAGATGAAGGGTTGTTATGTTAAGAATGGCTTCCAGCGTGAATTGCATATTTAATCCAGATTTCTCTGGCACGTGCTTCACCAGACCATGGAGAAATATGTAACCATTGATCATATAATCACATACAGCTAGCAGAAATATCCTCTTAAATTGTTAAATTACCCATCCTACATCAATGTTGCAGCTGATTCACCGAACAATATTATAGTAAATTCAGCTAAAGCAATTGCTAGCTGTATTTGGAATGTTCTAAAACTTCCAATGGAATTGTAAAGATTTTAAAAGCAAATAAACTATCTATCTATCTCTCTATTTATTGTTGAAAGATTAAGACAGAAACACAGTCTTCGTATCTTTTGTTTAAACGTGAAATTAAATTATTTGAGTGCTGGTCTTTCCAGTTTAGAAACTTTTACAATAAAAGTACTTCGGTATATGTTTAAAGTGACATAAACTTCGAGATAAAGAAGTTTCGGATGACCAGAACTATATTTCTTCTTTACACTTATTACTGCTGACAACACAAAAACCGGTTTATTGAATCGGGGAAGTGCATCATATAAAAGTTACTGTAATGTATTTTCTAGAATATGTAGTTGTGCTGGAGTGGCTACTGTTTTCACTGAACTTTAAGCCTGAAATATAACTCAGGATTTGTCTGAAAGTAGAAGATTACATGGAATGGTAAGAAAGCAGCTGAAAATAGTTTTACGTAAAAGTGACTTTCACCTGATTCAGGTATGTCTGTCAATTCTCAGGTCAAAAATTTTGGGACACTCTGCATATACACTGAATAAAAATCTTTGTTATATTGTTCTATATAGCTTCATAGGGATTAATATAAAGTTTTTTTAAATCTATGATTGGACTAACAAAAGAATGTTCTCGTTAATTCTCTTTCATTTCCAAATGTTATTGAAGCAAAAAACTATACATTTTACAATTTCTCTTTCGATTGTGGTTAACCACAAGCACAATCGCGCCTAGATACATTACATATAGAATACATGTGCGAAACATCAAATATTAACAATGTCATCGGGGATATCCATTTCGGCGTGTTTGAACGTGTATTTCAATCGCTGATTACTTTGTTCGATGCTCATCAAACGGAAAAAAACAGTCAAACATGTTCGCATTGTCATCTGATGGCGAGTTCGGTACCGGCTTTAAATATTTCAAAGCCCCGATTTATATATCCTCTCAATACATCATGGTTTTTGAGTCTCAAACGGAAGCAAAATTCACTTCTCGGGCAAAGTACTTCGATTGACAATAAATAACATTTTCAAGTTTTCACTTGGATATTATGAGTACCTACCTATAACTATTGTGATAATAGTTAACAACTTAAATGAGTACTCAAACTCAAATTGACTGATTGTCAAAACATTTTCTCTATTTTTCCCCTCACAACCTAATCCTTGTAAGAAAGTTTTGGTTTCTGTCGGACACTAATATTGGGGTGACATTCACTGAGATCTTTGTTTGACTTAGTTTTTGAGGAAATCCTTAGAGTGACTTTCATTTAGTTGTCTCCTAGTAATTGTGCCAAGGAACCTGAATTGCTTTGCAATCCGTAGGATCCTCCTTCTATTTCACTGGATCTACATTGTTATGGCTCCACTATTTTGTGTTCTGGCCCAGAGAAGTATTTTCATTCATACGTTTGAGTTGTGCTCAGCAGTCCAAGCACTTGAGCTGAATCTTTGTACCATTACCCATGTTATCCACCTACTTCCATTAGAAAAGCTTCGTGTCTTCTATATAGGCAACCAGTTTAAATGGAGGGATGTTCAGAAGTTGTGATAGTTGTATTATTTCCACTCCAAAGTGCTTCCGCCTGAGTTCTTGTGAGTTCCCACAGAAGTAGAGTATGTGAGTAGGTGATTCAGTTTTTGACCAGCCCGGACCTAGTTGTTGGATTGCTGATAGCTTTAAGCAGAGCCTGACTGTCACCGGTCTCTTTCTACACATAATTTGGAATTAAACCAAACGACAAAAAGTAAGCGAGGTCATCGATATTACTCAAGCCGTCTCTGTATAATTGATGTGAATTCCAAATTCGGAACACGCTTTTTGTTGTATTTTGGAAACTGCATTTGGAGTATATTGAAGTTCATTATTATGAAATATTGCTTATTTGACATCAATTTTACCAAACTACGCACGATTCGTGTCGATGTTATCGCCCCTTCTCTTGTTATATCATGCATCAAAATTTGCCGATACTATTTATACACTGTCAGTGGAAAATATGGGATAATAGAATAATTAATTTTGTAATTTGAATACCTCTAAGTCACCGTTAACCTACTGATGTGATTATATCCCCTCAACGACACAGAGTCGAAAACAATGGAAAAAGAAAGTACTCCGGAGGAAAAAGTGCTGGGTGAAACTATTAATGGAAACAATAATACTACAAGAAAAAGACTACCGCCCATCATACCGAGTTTACAATACTTAAATTCAGTCTGGGAGAACATAGATAGGCTAGTGATATCATCATCTCTCAGACCGGCTCATATTGAAGATTTCCCGTTAAGATCTGAGGAGTTCAGAATTCAAACCAGCTACCTGAATGAATGATTGGAAGAAATAGAAAGGTCCAAGAGGAGGACAAAGAAAGAGGAGGAGGAAATCGCTCCTGAAGAAAGAGAGTACAAATTCCATACCAAAGAAACCAAGTATGAAGACCGTTCCAATGTAATCATTTATTCCCAAAATGAGTAATATAACTAAATATTCTGTTAGGTGAGCGTCTACCTGTTGCTGTTATTAATATCTAGTAGTATTTGTTGTTATAGCAGCCACAGAAATAAATCATCTGTGCCTGGATCCCTGTCCATTCTGGCATGGAAGGAGACGAGAAGGCAGAAGGTGCCGCACGTGTTTCTATCGGTCCAGAACCTACTATTGGCATCGCCATAGATTTTGTCAAACAAACACTGAACACCTGGACAGCAAGAAAAGCTTTAGAATTCTAATATATTTTACCAGGATTGGTTTATTCAAGGGCTTTTATACATCCTTCGAAGGATGTCTCCACAAATGCAAGATTACAGTAGGTAGGACCTACTTTGTCTAACAGGCCTTTTAACAAGCCACTGTCATCTGAATCATCATAATATGTTAGAACTTGGACTGTCGGAAGATCCGACTTGACGTCAGGATCAGGTATCTGATGTCTGGCAGGGTCTCTTCCTCGCCGTCGAACCTGAAATATCATTCACCAAATAAACTAATCGGCTTTGTTAATAATCTGAATTTGTTTGGTGAAATCTGAATACGTGTTAGCCACAATAGACTCTTGCGAGTCGCAGTGGAGTGCCTTATAGACCCACTAATCACACAACTAACCTAACTATGTGCCTGTGTATCAAATTTCTCCCGTGTCCTCAACCACCAGTAGTCCTCAATCCTATTAATCTTTTTTTAATTACCATCACATAACATTCAGAATAAATATTTTGAATCTGAAACATCAGTGCCTATAATATCGTTAGCAGGATGAAATTTATATTGAAACCATTCGATTTAAATGAACATCATTATTTCAATTTCGTTGTAGCGTTATTGAAATAAACATGAATATATTTCAGAATTAATGTTATTCAAATAAATTGTTAATAGTATTAAAAATCATTTGAAAATACTGTCATTGATTTTCATGGTGATTCGGTTAAAACGCTAATGAGGAATATCAATTATTTTTGTATATAACTGAGTTTTAAAAGTATTGATTTCTAAATATTTATATAAAATGAAACCATTACCAATTTTTATTTATTTTATATTGCTGAAATTTCAGCATTTGATCATTTTTGAAACCAGTCAGTCATTAATTGGAGTGAATTATAATGAAATTCTTTCTGTTTGAACTGCAAGTGTATTTTGTCAATAATAAATATTAACAATAAGTAAGAGGAGAGCTCAAAAAATATCGTAAGATATACGGGCCGAATGTTCCCTTACAGCTTTACATACAGCACGTACATCTTAATATATCATTATTGCACTAGAGCAATAAAGAATCAAGTAGATTTTCCACTAAATAGAGTTTAATTGAGTTCTAAACGTTGACTTGGTATGCACGAAGTTAAACCTGAAAGAAGTTTGACAACATTGAAAAATGTAGGGATTTTTTTGTAAAAAAAAGATCCGTTGGTGGCAATGCTTTGACGTTATCTAAGTTTTAAAATATTCTTGTTTACAGTTATGGACATGACGGTTGTTATTTCAATTGATAAAACCTTCAACAGTTCAAATAATTAGAATTAACAACTTTTCCTTAACAGAAACCTCATCAAATTTAATAAATCTCTCATGAGGCATTGAATTAAGTCAGCAAGTGTCAAAAATAACAGTTTGAAGTTAAACCTTCAATATTGGGCGTTCAAGTTGAAACTGGTTCAACTTCCATAACAACAACAGTATTATAAACTAGATAAATGCTTAAACGAGTTTAAGTGTAAACAATGTATACAGCGCTTAACTATATAGTTAAACGGGCTTATCACTATAAACGATGCATTAATAAATATAAATTCACTATTTTGCATATACAGTCTCGACCATAAAATGCAAATGAAACATTTTTTCGGAAGGCTTAAGTGCTGCGAGAGGTTTATTTAGAAAAGCTTTCAGCAATTGAGAAAAATAGCCAATTTCCTGTTTAAAACGGAGCAAGTAATAATTCTTAAGTGTGCTCCGCGTCGTCGGCATCAGCTTTAGCATAGTTGTTGAAGAAACGGTGGAATTGATGGCAAAATGTCGAGAGTCGAGAAAAGCCTGAAAATTGAAGCTAAAAGCTATATTAGCCGACATCGAACATCAAAGGAGCCGTAATATTGAATAACTTGTTTCCTGATAATAAATTTTGCTTGTGAGTTTCGGAATCAAACTGAGAAGAGAACAGAGTGGAAACACAACAGATCGGAATAGAATATCGGGAGGGTAGAGAGGAGATTGTACACGGTGAACTACTTACAGTTAATAATCTTGAATCATAGGATGGATTTCTTACTCGACAGTTCAAATAACAAGTTTTCCCATTTCTTCATCATTAAGTAATTGTCAAAGTCAGCTATACCCTATTTATGGCCGTTTAGAATAGCTATGACGAGTTTAAAATTTAAGGGTCGCTTAGTTAAAGTTGCTTTCGAAGCTTAGCTAGGTGCAGCTTAAAATGACCAGTTGCTCAGGGTGCAAAACAAAACTTCCTAAAAGCGCCACTTAACTTTAAGTCTACTTAAATATCAATTGGTGCAAACGGCCATTAATATCCAAGAAGAGCGATTTGAATTCAAGTTGGCGATTCTGTAGATTTCGGATTGGTCAGATTGCGCCCAGTTTCACAAAACATGTCAATTCAATAGTATCATTCTGTTGGTACCAAGGCCCCTACAAAGATCGTGGTTTTAATTCCCATTCAAAACGAGTCTGAATTGTGATTTTAAAACAAAAATTATGGAATATTTATGAAAATTAACCTAGTGGACTGCCCACCTTCCTGGAAAGAGCAGGATGAACAATAACCTAGGAGAACAACTCCTCTAGAGGATGTACAATTTGTACAAGGTGTCACATGTGGACTAAGTGCTGTGGGCCTAAACTTATACCCTGCTCAATCCTCAGATACAGACAGGTAATGACAGCCGTATTAGAGTGTTGTGGAGGTTCTAATCTTTTGGTTTTAATAAAAAATTTCAAACACAAAAAAAGGAGAAAGCCCCAGGGATATTCAATGTACCAAGTTAGTGGGTAGCGTTATCTTCAAATAGCGAGAGAAATTTCTGGATGAAGATGAATTAGGTTGGAGAGACATAGAATGACTAGTATCTGTAGTTTCTGGACACTTAGTATTATTCAAACACTGGAGGTTGCACCACATTTTTTCCTCATGACAACACACTCTGAGAAACATTTTTTTCTACGTGACACCCTGTAATGTTAGAAGGAATGCTATCGCGAGCATTACTCTGTTTGAATTGAAAATTCCCTCTTACATACTTGCATCTAATAAACTCGGAAGTTTCCATGTAATTAACTTCCAGCTTGTGTTTGGATCGAAATCATCTACAGGCTTCGGCTATGCTGTCTTCTTCTTCTTCTTCTTCACTTAATTTCAGACTTCAAACGTAATTCTTTCGTAGCAGACACTTTAATATGTCGCATATTATAAAAATAGCTTTTGTATTAGCATTCCATTCGTTTATTGCTAAGAATATTGAAATTATTGTCTCTGGGGTTTTGATTTCAACTGAAAATACGTCTTCTTATTTTCAAATTCAACTTCCGTTCTTCCCTTCTCGGTATATTATCTCGATAAAACGATCAAATTGATTAGTAAGGAACAAATTTTTAAAATAATGAATATTTAATTTATATCTGTTACCCTCAATTTAACATCAGATACAGCTATTCGTTATTTCCTACAAAATCATAAATTTTATCTGTAAACAAGTTAATGAAGTTAGTTGGAGCATTTTCAGTCTGTGTAACTCACTTTCACGTATTACACATTTTACACTCATTTAATCCAATTAAAAAACAATATTTTCGAAGGTATCATAACCGTACGATGTATCTTTTCTTGGGGAAAACAAAAATCTCTTATCTCTTTTGTTGACTTATTCGTGATACGCTTATGAAGGTCGTAATAAGACGCAAGCTGGTATGCCGGCTGCTTCATATTGAATCTTGATGGTTATTTATTGCGGAATATCTTAAATGTGGAGTAAATTGGAGTGTAAAACGATGTAGCTGTGTCAAAAAGGGTTCTCTTGTGAGTTTTGGGGAGCGAACGAGAATGTGTGACGACCATAAATTTGAACCGCAACGTGTTTGACTTGAATTAATTCTTTCATAAAATAAGCAGTTGTAAGGGGGACTAAATTACCACCTAAAGAAGATGAGTTTGGTTCAGACCTCCGACTGTAGGTTCTGTAATTTGGAGGACGAAACTGCGGAGCACATACTATGCTCATGCTTAGCTTTGGGCAGGGTAAGGTATAATATATTCGGTGTTAGTACCTTAGAGAGTAACTACTTCAAAAAAGTATCACTAGAAACAACCATAGACTTCGTCAGAAGCACAGGCTTGTGGGGTGGAGGTCCCTAGACCTAACAAAGGTCGCAGAGGAGGTGGCGAGAAGGCCCAACTCACATAGAACCTAGCCTAACCTAACCTAAGAGAGACAAACTTACACCAGACTGAGAAAATTGTACAATTCATTAGCTTCAGATCACTACTTTGGAAGAAATGAAGAAGATGATGAACCAGTGCAGCTGAAGAAGCTGAAGGTCTCAATACATTCAAATACATTAGAAAGATAACAAAGAACAGCTGATCAAACCGTTCTTTCGAGCCCAAAATAATATTTAGAGCAGCTCAGCTTCATAAACTTTGGAAGAGTACTGTTTTATAGGACCAGAGCTTTTGTATTAGAGACAAGGAATACAGTAAACAATAAGGTATATGGCATTATATCAGCTTGTTTTGTAGGTAGTGAACGACAATTAGATATATTCTTCGATCATATTGATAATTTAAACCCAAACAAAAAAAAAACGATTTTGATTCAATTTTTTTTTGTTAGATTCAGTATTAAAAACAGTATTCTGGCACAAATTGTCATAGCCTAATTGCTATTTTCAAGGCCTCTATGTTAATTTTTCTTTGCCAAAAAAAGACAAAAGTACATTGGGCAATTTTTTTCCTCAAATATGACTATACCACTGGATTTAGAATTATCACAAAGGTAAACCACCAAAATTTTATAAAAAAATTCTTATTAACGACAAGGTTTTGAAATGGCAACATGGTAAGCAAAAACTAGGACTCAAACATATTGCACAGTGAAAATTCGGAGCCGATAACTTAACCCGCTCTGGAGTAACCGCTTTTGAAAGTAATGTAAAATTGTGCTTGATGATTTGGATTGTTAGCAAAGTAGTAGACAATAAGGTCATTAAAATTTCTTGCCTGCAATTTTTTTGAATACTTTTGTTACTGCTCCTATCTCAATAAATTTTGTGTATTTACTATTTCATGAAAATGTTACTGACTGACATAAATTAAATTTCAAAATTAAAGCCTACTTGCGACTCGTTGATTTCATTTTGTTAATAAATGAAATTATTAAGCACAATTTTACATCACTTTCCGAAGCTAAATCTCCAAAACGGGTTAAGTTATCAACTTCGAATTTTTACTGTGCGATATGTTTGAGTCCTTGTTTTTGTTTACCGTGTTGCCATTTTCGAAACTTGTCTACACTTTACGTGAAATATTACTGAAAATACCACTTTTTCCAAATTCATGTTGTAATAACTTTGTCGTTAATTGAAATTTTGTCATAAAATTTTAGTAATTCACATTTGTGATGATTCTCAATCCAGTGGTATAGTTATATTCGAGAAAAAAACTTACCTAATGTACTTTTGTCATTTTTGGCAATGAAAAATTAACATAAAGGGCCTTGAAAATGGTTATTGAGCTATAGGTACTTGATAGTTCCATTTACAGAACTAACATTTCAACGATGACCATGTTAATATCGAAATAATTATTAATAATAATTCAGCATCTCTGCAAATTGAAGTGAAGAGATTCAATTTACCAATAATATCCATTTTGAGATGAAATATGAATAATCAATTCGCATGCCTTGAAGAATATTACAGTTTTTCCAAACGCGCCTCCATATATGTCCTTTACTTCGCTGGATAATAAATTCTAGCAAGATCTGAAATTCCTTTATGGGATCAAAATTCCTTTCAAAATGAAACTTTGATAGACCGCATGATTTTGCATGCTTTCAATATTCACAAACTTATATTGATTTCTTGAGGCAATATAAAATTCTCAAATTGGAAATTCTTTCGTAACAATGTATTTTCACGATATCGGCGGGCTTCTTCGCAAAACTCCGTACCTACACACTTCTAAGTAGAATTTCATTGACGAAACCCTCTAAAATCCTTACTGAAGTTGTGCAGAGAGAAATTGAATATATCTAATCAAAATATTCCAGTTTAACAGTCCGGTTTCAATAGCTCTCCATTATGGTTATAGCGTTAGTTTATCTGTGTCCGCATAGTTTGAATCTTCTATGATATTGTGCATCACGAACGAAACAATATTCCTTCCAACTAACTATAAAATAGTGGGTAGAATGCATATTCCACAGATTATAATGAACTGGAAAAATCATTGCTTTAACAATAGAAAAAAACTCACACCAGCTACTGAATATTCTTTCACCGATCTAATTTTTATTAGCTCCATCCTTTGCCAAAATATCCAATCTTATCTTGAACACGGAATATCAGAATGTTCGGAATCCGTCAACCATGTTTATTATATTTACCTATTACCCAGACACGTCACCGACAAAATACGGCAGTTCGCTCTGACAAACGATCGTCACACGATCGTCATTTATTATACCTGTCGTATTTTGGAAGTCTATCAGAAGTTGCAGGCTTGCAGATTTGTCTCTTGAATTCGGTGTCGGATATCGCACCGCAACAAATATTTGTTCAGTTTGTTTAACTCCGGAAGACTTATTCAGATGGTAAAAATATAAAAATAATTGTCACACAGAAAAAGGAAAATAATTTTTTCCTGGGAAATTAATTAAATAAAAATAAACAGAAATATCAGGAAGGTTCTCCTTAGGGGTTGCTTGACTCGATGCTTGTCACACTTGGCATGTCTAAGAAGTCCTGGAATTGTCTTGGAGTTGATCTGAAATATGTTTCAAGGATGGCGAAGGAATGAACTTGGATTTGGAATTGAAAATTTCCTTGGGCTGAGCTTCAAGTTTTATTTGAGTGACCTTGGGGTATCCCAGATAACATCTCTGATGGTCTTTTAGTTGTCGTGGTGCTCTAGGAGACACAAGGTTATTCTTGGGTGACTGTGAAGCTACAGTTTCTACAGAAAGTAATGGAAAACTATAAAGATAAGCATACAAATGAAGAAAAAAGATTGTTGATGATTGTTTTGTGGTGAGGAGACTAAGCATGGATTCATCTAGCTTTTGTATATGTAAGAATTTGGAGGCTGGGTGACCCCCACAGCACTTAGGCTACAACTGTCCCATTGTGCATCCTTCTGAGGTTCAGAGTTCCTTCTGGCTCGTTATTCAGCCTACTTGTTCGAAGTAGGCGACAACGTCGCCGGAAGTAAGCTCCCTCATGCTGGTTTGTGTTAGCCTGTACTCGCCTAATACAGAAAACCTGAATTGAGAAAGTGTCGGACATTCACAAAGAATGTGTTCGACAGTCTCATCTTCCTGTTCACTTCATCTACAAAGTGGAGTGTCAGACAGACCCAGTCTGTCCTTGGCAAGCCTGCAATCTTCTGCATCGTCCCATCTACCCTAAAACTCATCAAGGGAGTGTTCCTTTATTAGGTCAATCATAGCCGACACCGACACACCAATGAAAGTGCCAGGTCCAGTTTTTGGGAGGCTTTCCTGGCTAGTGAGTCGGCAATGGTGTTACCTTTCGATTTACTGTTGCCCTTGATCCAGCCTAGAGTGACTTCGTTGTTGCTACAGACTTCGATCAGGGACCGGTGACACTCCAGTACTAGGTCTGATGTGATACGTGGTCTGTTCAGGGCTAGTAGTGCTTGTCTACTATCCGTAAGGATGTGAATTTATTTTATTACCTGTGGTGCTTCTTTTGGTAATCTCGTTTGCAGCGATATAGATGGCAGTGAGCTCTGTTCCTTAGATCTTTGGATCCAGAGATCTGGAGTAAATTCCACATACTAAGCCCATATTGGCTTTAGAGCTATCCGTGAAGATGCGGAGTGCGCCTTCTTTTGATGTGTCTGTGTGTTATATTTAATGATTACCTTGTAGGGCCTGTGAAAGGCATATTGTGGTGAGATTGCGTTCGTATTTGCCTGCAGCAGTGGGACCTCATTGAGTGCCTCACGCCATAGTTTACATCTCAATCTACCAGATCCTACATCAGGTTGCATACCGGTAGAGCGTAAGCGTGTCATGGTCATCAAAATAGCCTCCTTGATGTGTATGTCAAGGGGAGTGAGACCAAGGATCACTTCCATCGCTCTGGTTGGTGTGCTTCTCATGCCTCCTGTTGTATTGAGGCATGCTGTGAATGCTGTGCATGCTCTGAATTTGATCCAGTTTACGGACGACTGTCAGCTGGTTTGCTTTAACTCCCCAGGCAATCGCGCCGTACATTAGCATAGGTCTGATAATGGCAGTGTATATCCAGGCAGTAACCCTGGGTGACATTCCCCAGGTACGGCCGATGGTTCTGCGACACTTTTCATAAGAAATGTATGCCTTTTTTACTCTGTTTTCCAGATGAGAGTTCCATGTTAACTTACTTACTTAACTATTCATCTAGCTTATTATTTCGGAAAATGTATCAGAATCATCCATTCTCCATCAAAATACTTGGTTGTAAAAAATATCTCTCTAAGGAAATTTGTCACAGGATGTCACATTTCTTTGATCAATGGCATATTATTATTATCATTTATTTGAAAATCTTGGACTACCTACGTGAAGCAAATATCACAAGAGCATAAAATACGTTCGAAAATGTCTTTTACCAAAAGCGAGTTTTGTGTGTTATGATATCAAATAAGGAGGGTGCAAAAAGCATGCTGCACACCTTTGTTGAGCTTTATATTAAATTCTCCTGCAGTCGACTCTCCCTGTTGTTCGTTTCACTGCTAGAAGTTGAAGTTTCAGAGACGTCTTAGGATGAATTTTAAAAATAAGTTATTTAAGCTTTTCTAAGGACGCTACACAATATATTCTTCCATGAACTGATTGAATTTATTCATTCTATATTCTAAGTACAGGTGGCAGAAGCAAACGTGAGCCCTGGTGGGCGTGTTCATGTCGCTGTAGTTGTATTTTTGTAGTAACAATTCGATATTTTGAATCGATAACCAAATATCGATACATAAATGTCAACTGTTAAGAGATATGTAAACAAAGTCAAACTTGCTAAAAATTTAACTAAATATTGATAAACAAAATTTATATTGGACCAAAACTAAAGCTACCGTTCCCCTAAATGTCTATATTTTCAAATTACATGACTGTATTGATGTCATGAAAAAGAAGGATCAAGTTTCTATGGAAAGCAACAAAATATGAATTGGTTATAGTCCAGTGTTGTCGATGCAAAAAATAAATGAAGATTACCCGAACTTACCATTCAAATTATCAGAATTTGTCAAAATTACCAAAAGGACTCATTGGTTGTTTGAAAAAAGACTTCGACCCCAGTCAATATGGAAAATCCTCAAAAACCATAGCCATTTTATATATCCCTTCTACAAAATATTCGAAAAATTATTGGATCCAAATTAGTGAAATTGTCTAAAAATCGGATAATCATCCTCGCATTGACAACACTGATACAGAATGAATAAAATGATGTAGGTATGTTGATGGATCGGTCATATTATTTCGATTATATTTAACAATTACTAATGGACAATCGTTAACATTGACTTTTGATTGGCTGCTTGCGATGACTTTATTTTAGTTCGCATATTTTCCGGGGCTCATGTTTGGTTCTGACAACTGTACATATCAATTATTGTCAATAATATACAGGGTTACCCCCATTTCAAGCACCGTTTATATATTGTAGATATTTATAATTTATAGTCTGTGAATTTCACAATACTAAGCTTCCGAATAAGTAAATCAAGTTAAAATATTCTCGCTAAAACCTAATATTTCAAAATTTCCCGTAAATTTCCGGTAGAGTAGCACAAAACAATGGCACTTGCACCACCTGATTTCTGTTTTCGCTTTGGCCGTTCCGGCGCGCCGTACGGGATTAAAATAATGCGAATGATAAGCTTCTGTATGCTTCAGAATAATATTTCGGGCACGATTATCGCATTTCCCATGATTACCCATAATTGTGTTGGATTCAAGCCGAGCGTACAAATCCTCTTATCTGTACATGTTTTAAGTGCTTTAAATTCATTTACTGCGGTCTCGCGTTCTACACTAGAGATCACGAGAGCGATAGATAGCGCAACAAGTATCAGTGTGTCGGATTACATGATTAATATATTTATTTATATTATGTATACGAATACAAATTTGGTTGGAACTTAATAACTTCGACACAGGGTGATTAACTTTCGATTGTGAACGTCAGCAACAGTTTTTTTGAATGGAACACTCTCCTTCTTTCCAAATCTGCAAACTATTATTGTATTTATAAAACGTTCGTATTTTGGTAGGTATGTAATTTTACAATCAAATCGATTCTATTCTGATCTGTCTTCCATATGCCCAGTCACAACTCATGGTAATATCATCTTGAGGCTCCTGCAGGCTTACACTATCTAGTGATTTTTGTCAAAATGATTTTCTTTAGTATAATCTGAGTATAATCACAAATCACAAGGCTCTGTATCGTTATCCTTTCTGGTCCAAGCTTCATTTGTGATATTTTCTTTGGTGTGCGAGACACCGAGAAAAAGATTTATTTGTGACAATCAAAATCTTATTATGTCAAATAAATATGATTTTCCATATGGCCTAACTAATATTTAATTTGTCACTAAGAAAGGATTTGTTTCAAGTTCGGAAAGTAATATAGTAAGATAGCCTTGTCTATCCTTAAGTGTGCACATTAATACTTTCCCCATAGTAGTTTTTTGGAGTTCTTGGAGTGGATATGACAGGTTTAATTGAGAAATGTGTATGTTTGAGGTACAGTTCGCTTGCTTGTTACTTCTACCTACTTGAATATAATTGTCATTTATTTCCCTACCTTCAAAGATATCTCACAATTCTTGTAATCGCCATAAGTTTAACAATTCATTCATTCTATTATTAAACTTATTTTTGTCCACAGCACTTTAACCACATACTTCACAAAAACAAAATAATTAGTAAAATTGCGAAAACTGATCTAATTTCACATGCAGACTGACGCCAAACGTATACAGGTGGTGACCGTTACTGAATAATAGGGAAGGGTGTGGTGAGAATTTTTTGTTTAAAATGCCACATAATTTTCGGAACAATAAATGTACAATTATACTTGAATACTTATTTTTTCGGTATAAAGTAGATCTTATTTGAGGCTAATAATCTATAGGCTTATTTAAAAAATGTGAATCTCTGTCAAAACTTTCAAATAACTTACTATGAATATTTAATTTGTTGTTTTAAAGTGATGGAATAATATTGAAGATGTTAGGTTTTTTTCTGGGCAACAAAAACAATTTCTACCCAAATAGCATTGTTATATTTCATAAAAAAATATTATATTGTGCTTCGAAGACTTTTATAGTTACTGAAGAACAATTGTATGAAGGTGTGCATGAAGGAAAACCAATTTTTTTACATCAAAGGAATTACACTCGAATGAACCATTTTTTTATATCAAAATTTCCCAAAATTTTCTCGATAATATGGCTTCTTAATAATAAATAATGTTAGTTTTAAACAAAGGGATGTCAAACAAATCAGTTTATTTGTCTATAAATAACTCTTCTCTCGGTGCAGTAAAAAAGTGAGGAACCTTAAGCTAAACGATTTTCGTTCAATAATATATACAAATCTAAACCTTTTCTGAGGGGTATCTCAATCTCCTAGTCATTATGTAACCACATTCAACAATCTATATACCTCTGTCAGCCAGAAGGACCCTCTAGTAACTTTCTATCCTAAACGAGTTCTACTCACTTCCATATTTAGTGCCCCCACCCAGTTATCCCTGTACCTTCCAGATGTGGATGTGTTCGAAGTGGTACATTGGCGTCTCCCATAATTGCTTGTGTCCTCGAGTCCAGGATATCAGAAGATTGCGGTTCTTTAAAAAAATGGTGATTCTCCCTGTATATTAGATTATACTTTGAAAATAGATATTACTATTATTAAATTACTCAAAAACAGGGAATAGAAGAAAATATAATAATCGCTCCTATATTCAACCCTTGTCGATTATATCCATTGTCCGAAATTCCAGCATCATCACGGAAACTGTATATGTGAAACAATTCCTGTCAAGGAGTTTGTTAATTACATAAAATTGTTTCGTTGAAATTCACTCGGACACTTCAGTTTATTACCTTCATAATGAGCTACGAACTTCATTCGCTCATTTGTTGTAACGTAACGCTGTCATATTTAATATCAAACTTTAATAAAGTTTAAATTAGTACGCACTATATGAACACTCAATCAAATCCGTTCAATTTAATATAACCTACTACTCACTTCAAATGAAATTTAGTTTCTTCCTGGAATGCAACTGTTCGTTGTTTGTCATAAAGCTAGAGTTGATCAAAGCTAATTAACTTACCCAGTGGGTAATAATTAGATTAAAAATATGATACGCATATTTGGGGATGCACAGTTTGGGATTTCCAATTAGTGTTCTCCAAAACATTCATTCATTTATCCATCAAAAGTTGCTGAAATTATGTTTAACTAAAACTCTCCTCTGGTCAATCTATTGCTTACTCTATCTAAACATTAAGTAGTGTTTAGATCAGCTAAATTTCTAATACGGATGTTGAAGCTTTTCACATAGCTCCTAGGGCGAAATGGACTCATTTACATATTTTTTATTATTTCACCACTAGGAAGAGCAAATCATTTTAAGGCTCTGTGCAAAAATTTAGACGTCAGCGAGACTCCTAAGTCGCCTGAAAAAATTATAAACATTAAACAGCGCTCCTCTCCGAATTTCATTCGTGACGTCATCGCATATGAAATCTCCCGTTCAGAGAGAGGATACCGTGCCGATCGGTTTTCGGTTAGATGACTACTAAGCTAGTAACAGTACCTACTTTGCTTGCTTATATGCTTTTTATTTTTTATTATACGTTTTAGCAAACTCTAAACAGTGTTATGTTTGTGCAATAAGAACGTTTAGAAATAATTTAAACTATTCGACACAATGGATCAGAGCCAGAGTAGAAAAAGCTATAAATATTGTGCGGCTAACAGAACATTTATTTCTATTAATAAGGATGCGAAAAATACGGAAGCAATGGCAGAAAAGTATAAAAAGACTCAAAGCATTCAGTGATAAGTCAACATACTTTGTTTGTTTCTTCAATCAGAATCGTTATAAATTACCTTATAAAATACGTTGTGAATCCATATTGGGGTTATTGACAACCACACGCTTGTATCAATCTAAATTTTTTTAAATACGTAAATAATATTGTTCTTACAGTTTGTGGTGTTATTAATGTTCAAAAGTATTTCATAAAATAATGGGTCAGTTCTTCACAAATTAAATTTTATGAAATACTGCTTTTTTCCAAAAAACGGGTAATCTTTTTCAGTAGATCATCAACAAAACTGGCGTATATTATATGTTTGGAGAGAAATTATTTCATTTGATTCAAAGTCCGGATAAGCTCTAACAAATATCGCTTTTTTACCAGTGAGGTGCATGTGCATTTGAATCTGATGTGAACATTTGGAACTAATTACCTGCTTCATCAAAATAAGTTTTTCTTGTTTTTTTCAACATTGGTGATTCAATGTCCACTACACATTCATCATAAATAGCATTTGGAGAAGCTCCTTTAAATGGGCAGTCTGCAGTTAAAAGAAATAATTTTTACTTAGTAACCTATAGCGTTATCTCCGTAACTTTGTCCACCAGACCAGGAATAAAATAAAATATCTGGAATCACCCTGTATGTAATTTGAGAGAGCATGTATTTATGAAAATATTGACATTTTAAATATTCTGGCCGGAAAACAGTCAAAAACGATGTGTCACATAATATGAAATTATAATTTGATGAACTCGTGTTTTTGATTAAAAAACTTCATAATCATTAGCAAGTCCACTTCTGGAAGGTTTAATGAGTCTGCTTTTTTAAAATTAGGTCCACATATTTTATTTCATTCACACAAAATTTTGTAAGTAATTCAAAATAAATAAATTCCACGCGAGACACGTTACAGTCAGAAGCGTAATGTTTGTGCACATCAACTTTCATATGCGGTGACGTCACAGTCATAGTCTACGCCACGCTGCGGTATGCTTGTTCAATTGGTTGTATTAGGAAAACGACAAATTCTATTGACATGAAATTTTCAGAATCATATTTTCATCCTTAGTACTTCGTTTTACGACAGTTAAAAATTATTTTCAAATTTCAGTGAACGAGCCCATTTCTTTTGGATGATACTTATCTTTTGGATCGCTCTAGCCTGCCGAATCTCCCACCATACCACCGAACTATAGGTTATTATTGATCTAAGAAATCTGGTATGTAACCATATAACATATACAACCTGTGAACAACTGACTACTCGAGTATCATCAGTACTTTCTTCTGTAGAAGTTACTTTTCTGGTTTCCAGACGGTTGAGTCGTCAACTGATCGTGAAGCTTCTTAGCCAGTATTCGATAATATAGGCCTTGACACTAATGTTCTAGGTCTATTAAACTGACGTTTTTCAGTGGATCTGTATCAACAAAGACCAGTAGTGACTCTTCCACGGAAATTAGGCAGCTGCAGAAACTTCTTGGATGCGCTTCTTGTCTGGATGCGAAAATGCTGAATATTTGTATTTTCTACTGTCATATCTACCCCGTTATCAAAAAAGGCGGAATATTGCATCCCTGGTCTTGAGGAGTATACTTTTTCTCCTCACAGATCAGTGAAAAGTGAGCAGTAGTGATCATGGTATTTTTGGGGTTTTGAAACGAAATAGTTGACAATTCTGCAGAAATAATTTACGATACAGTAGTGTAGTTAGTGTAGCTGCGTCAAATTCTTCCTCCCCCTCGTAGAGCCAGTATGTAAAAGAGTGTTTCGCTTAGGTGACGTCCCCTCGCGAATATCATCTCATTCATAAAAATTATTTTCTTTACATTTTTAGGAAACCAATTTTCTCCCATGTCTAGATGGGCAGTACTGTCATCTTAGTCACGACTTTTTATTAATTCAGAATTTCAAATGGATCATTAGTACTTTCAGTAAACTTATATACATCATTTCACTTTGTTGTAGGATGTATATCACAAATTATTGCATTTACGCTTAGAATTACAGTTGAAAATTTCGCAGATACGCTGCTGAGTAGTTAGAAAGGAGACTCTGACTTCCTAACTTCTGCAAAATGATAAATGCGGCTACAGTTATGTGTAAAGGTCGTTAATAATACTCAAAAGTGAGGATTACGTAGGTTATAATGTTCTCCAGTATTCCCACCTTTTGGGAGTTTAAAGTTCGCAGCCTAACGAGATACCGAAAAACAGCTATCTTGACTATGTCTTCAGGTATGGCGAGAGCGAACTAAAGACTGATGTTGAAAATAAAAGTAACTCCACCGTTTTGTTATTAGCACTGAGTAATAAGAATATTTAGTGAGAATGGAGTAATGATGGTGTTCAATTTCAAACCAATTTAGGCAGCATTATATTCTGGATATTTAAGTGACTTTAGCATGTTGAAGAAGATCCAATGAGCACATTATCTTTTATGTCTTGGTTGAGATTTGCAATATGAATTGGTCTCCAAATAGAAATTGAAGTGGAAGCCTTCTATGAAACTTTGTTGTTCTCAAGCAAGACGAAAATAATGATATTAATGTTCATTCTATTTATGGTGACTGATGGAAATGACAACAAAATAATATTCCCAGGGGACTGTGAATGGAAAACATAAAGAAAATGACATAATACAGTGAGGTTTTGCAAGAATGAACTGAAAGATGATTATTCATAAATTTCACGGAAACTTTCGTAATTAGGAATAATTCGCTTGCCTCCAACGAAATAAACTTTGAATAAACGTCCGTTCAAAACAAACCAATAAACCAACAACAAAAAATACTTTTACGATGCTGGAAAAAATCTAAAGCAACGAACATTCATTGGAAACAATAATTCGTCTCTGTGGACAGATTTCAAATAAAGCCCCACATAAAATACGGTCGTATGAATCATTTTCGATTATTTTGAATACTTTTCCGCTTTTTCCTTTGTTTTATGTTTCACACCATACCAGTGGCGTATCATTATATCATTAAAAAGAAATTTGATCAAAATTAGAATTGTGAATAGCTACGGTAAACTGAGAAAACACTATATTTTTTATATATTTGGACTTTTTTGAGGATTCACTGTAACCTGGAATAAAATTCCTTGAAGCAATTCCATAGACTAGTATTAGTTTGTTTTTAAATTCTCTACCACTGCGGAAAAGACAGTTGAAATATCAAAAGATATTCGCAAAAGAGTGACGTCACCTGCTTCTGATCGGTGTTTGAGATAATATGGCTAATTATTTGCTCATTCATATTATTACCAAAGTGGATATAGTCGCAGATGTAATCCATGATGTGATTTAACCAGGTTCCCATATAATTATTTTAGCGATTATTAGTGACAACTGTCATCATGTCGATCATATAACGCTTAAGATAAGACCAGTTCAATTTCTTGGACTCACTTTAACAATTCATCAGTGAGAGGATGTTATAAAAAGCTGTTTGCCAATATAAAGTAGCTACTCCCGAATATCAATTTAAATTCCATAAGGTTTGTATAAACAGCTATAAGATATATCTTATAGGATACTAAAATTCTTATAACGGTCTGCAAAACAATTAAATGATCCTTATATAACTAAAAAGTGCCCATTTTTATACAACTGTTTGGTTGTATAACAGTTCTATTAAAAGTTTATACAACTCTTATATGACTGTTTCATACAACTCTTAACCTACTGTTTTATAATAATTTATACAGCGACTATGAAGTGATTTAAGTGTCATGTCACATCTATAAAATGTCATTGAAGCGGCACTATGAAGGTCTCACAAAATGGTTGTATAATGCAATATATTTTTTTTATAATGCTGTTATTTCGAGCACAGAAACATTTTGTCATATAGCAGTATATAAAAGCATTTCATTTTTTAGTGAAGAATATCAGAACCAAATTATATTTCAATTTGAACGTGCATCATACATCATACATCATACATCGTACATCATACATTCATTTGTAGAAATGGAAACTTATTAAAACGACTTGGGCCGCTTGGGCGGACATCGATAGTAAACATTATAATCTCATTTGGATGGATTCATAGCACAAATTTCAATGAGCCGCATATTTTACTGATTATAGGTATATATTTGGCAAGAAAATGAAGCGCTTCAATGGGCCTTTTCAGTAATTTTTTTTATTGGTTTAAATCGAAGTATTTTATGTAAAAATGTCCCCTTATTTTTTTATTTTCTTTTGGAGCTTGATTTCTATCCTAAAAAAATTATCAAAAGTACGGAAAGCCGCGCGCGGTTTGAACGTGACGTCACTTCTCCATCCTTCGTGACGTCAAAGAGCCTATGACCTTGAAAACAACAGACCGTTATTCACATAGGATTTGTAAAGTTTGCTTCCCTGGTTTTTGATTTTGACATCTCATGTAACCTCGAAATTGATATTGTTATTCTCTATCATTTTGGATTTATTGTTTTTTTTTTTAAATAACAGTATAAATTGCCCAAGGAAAATATTCATTTACGTTCCTCGAGATGAAAACAGACGAAAATCATGGTTCGAAAAAGCTTAAAAGAAGTTGACCAAAACGAGGAACATTTGCTTCTTCGTTGGATATTTTGGTCTCGGCCGTAGCCGTAGCAGCAATTGGCCAACCATTCTGACAAATACTGCCAACATAACTCCAGACCTTATGACGTCACTTGCCCCAAGGTCAAACGCGTGTTCAAATTACCCTAATAAATGTTTTTTACTTTTTATTCGGCTTTGTGACATGTATATTCAAAACAAAGCTGCACAAAGTGAAAAATTATCAGTAAGCTTTCAAATAAATTATTTGTTTTGAAATTCAAGCATCTACTAAAAAGGCCCATTCTGGTTAAGTTTCAAGTAGATATTTAAAAATAAAAAAGAATATCCTGAAATACTTTTATTTCATGATTTTAATAGTTTATCACGTCATATGGATATTATTCCACAATATAATTCTCTAAATCATGATAAAGTCACATTTATCAATACAGTTTCATGTTTCAAACTAAATTGCTTATAATGGGGGCGATAGCGGTACAAGAACTGCTCATTGGAACATGGCCATTATTATAATACAACAATTTCATACCAAAGAAATGCCCTGAACAATATTTCATTGTAAAATGGAACGGTATACGATAACTGTTTTATAACGAAGAGTATTTAGGCACTATTCAACTGAAAAGTGTTTTATAATGCAGCGCAATTGAATGCTGTACAATATTTATTATACAACATCATACAGCTTCAATAAGATGAGCTTAAGTAACTATTTTATAATGTTGTAGCTGTTTATTATAGAGCACCTATACAATGGGTATAAAAGTCTTATAAAATGATATTTTTGATATTGTATGAACATGCCTATAAGGTATTATATCATTTAAAAAAAATTATCGTATAATGCGTTATAACATATATTGTAAAAGTCACTATAGAATCATTTATTACAACAATTTTCTTTAAAAAACAAAATTATTGCAACAAAAGGCTTAATAAAAACAATCAGTCCTTAAAACTACGCTATTCGACTGTTATATAACAATTCAGTCTTACAATTCCATTTTGCCATTTTGTGGTAGGTTTTTTATGTTAAGAATTTCGGAGATATTTTCCCAATTTTCGATATATAATATTATTTGGTAAACATCTACTTAAAGCATGGTATGATTGGAATTTTTCTCAATATACCCGTACCTTATCTAATAAAAAATGTAATAAACAATTCTTTATTTAGTCTGAAAGTCTTTAAGACAAAGTTGTTATTAATTTCTTCCATAACTAAATTTCCGGTATATCAAACACAGCGAATCAGGAAAAGTCAAGTCCTTATGAGAAATTCAACCTCGTCTCAGTTTCTAAATGATTTCATTTCTTAAAGCAGCAGATATGACATCCTACATCAAAAGATGTACCTAATCTTTCAAAAATTTATTGGGATACTAATAACTTAATCAAGGTAGGTTCTTTGTGAGATGTCAAGAGAGCTACAGACGAAATAAACAACGAAATTCGTTATTTTCGAGCAAAGGAAAGATGATTGAAGTTACCGGATATTACATTAGGTTTTAGATGAACTACAGTTGTGAGATGGCTTATGAGAAAACGGTTTTGTATCAGCGTTATTATAATATCGGATACGACATTTCAAAAATGGTGAATTTCGATATAGTTATATGTGTTCATGTGTTTTGAAGTTGCTATTAATTATTTTGGTAAGTCGAGCCACAATCTTTTCCATATTTTTCAATTCAATGATTTGATTTTCCAAAATATTTAACAAAAATAATAATAAATAATCCACAAAAAGCATACAGAAATCCTATTAAAAATATGTTATGATTTTGTAAAACACGCCCGTTGAAATTCAGACCAAGAGGTAATTTGGCAAGCGATGATTTCAGAGAACGACGAGAGAGAGGAACCTAATCTGAAATATTTCCATTGAAAAGGAGAGCAAAGGGCAATTAAGAGCGAAATGAGTATTAACGATTTGAGTTTCGTCCGTTGAATGGGTGGGGCGCTATATGCATAGCAAATTAGATAAATCTCGAAAGCCATAAATTTAATTAGAAGATCGTCTCGAATGCAAGGACTTACAATAAACTTGTAATTCGGTTGGAAATGGCACAATAAATTCATTAAAAATGCCTGCGAAAGGAAATTTCCTACGGATCTAATTTCTTTCATTGCAAAGAAAAAAAAAGCGTAAAAATATATTAATGATTAAAAACAGGAGAAAAATTAATACCGTAAATTGAATGTAAAAGTGAAATGAATGGAACTGGAGTGAGAACGGTTTTTAAGTTGAAAAAAAATGGAAAACTAAATTAACATTCACTCCATGCACAGTTTCCTGTAATAGTATATTACGTAACAAGAGTTGTAAGTAACCCATTACGAAGCCGCGCAGCGGCAAGTGCATGGATTTCATGAGTGCGTAATGGGATTACAACTCGTGTAACGTACTATACTTTTTCTACGCCCATCTATTTTCCTCTGAGTGCTCATAATTTCACCTTTTTTACTACTAACAGACATATTCGTAGGTAAAGTTGAGAAAATGTTCGGATACTATATTTTGTTACAAAAATTGACAGCATAAATGAGATGAAGCTTATTTCCATATCAAGAAAACGTGTATTATTTTTCTTAGAAATCGTATAATGTGTTACCGACATTCAGGGGCATCACCCTTTTAATCTAAAATGTTTTTCTCTAATGCTAAAAGCTTTTATGTTTTTTCATTGATTAAAAGTATGTAAATAAACCAAATAAACTAGTACGTGAATAAAAATTTGATTGTTATTTAATTGAACCAAGAAGTTCAAGTTTTCTTCTCAAAACGCACGTGTATGTTATGAGATCTCATTATGTGCATGTTATTGTTAAATGTCATTCACAAGGAATGTTGACAGTGCGATCTTTGACGTTTACAGACATGGTCGTGACATTATTATTAAAAATGGTTCAGATCCAATAAAAGTACAAGAACAACATACTTAATTTGAATCTGGAATCATTAAAAAAAACCACCCCCTCACTTCTTGGAAATCAGACAGCCTGGGACATGCCACAAGACGGTAAGATGAAAAAGTATAAATTTTCAAAGAAATACGTTACGGAATTAAGCAACAAGGAAGATCCAAATACCATTACCAGACTTGGAAAGAATGAAAGTTTGGAAAAACCCCAAGGATCTTTCACGTGGAAATCCACGCCATAAGAAAGTGCGCCCAGTTCAATATTGATAAAGGATACAGAAGACAAATAATTATCATAATGTCGGATAGTCAAGCAGCCATTGAAGCAATCAGTTCTAAAATGTTCTAAAATGGTGTGTGAATGCCTAAACAAATTCAATGATCTGGGCAAGAACAATATAGTCACCTCACTATGGACTCCAGGACACACTGGAATAGAAGGAAATGAAATAGCAGAGAGGGGGACTGGAATACCTTTCTGGGAGTCTGAACCCTTTTGCGGAATCAGACCCAATGTAATATTGGAAGAAATAGATAAAGCCAAGAAAAAAGAAAAGATCTGACCATCGAAAAGATCTAGTGGGGCTTCTACAATCAAAGACTCTTCTGGGTGACAACAACCAGTTGAGTTCAAATGAATGCATAAGTCAAAGTAAAACTGTGCTAGAAGTTTTAACAGGGATCCTAACGGGACATTGTCGTCTGAATCGGCACCTGAAAAAGCTTAAAATAGTGGAGGAAGAAGAATGCAGATTTTGTGGAATTGAAGAAACCTCCATCCACATACTTTCCAACTGCACAGAACTTCAGAATCCTAGAGCACAGCACCTAGGAGACTACTGGATAGGAGAGGAACATTTACCTAAGTTAAAGCCTACAGACATCCTAAAATTCCTCCGGGAAATAGGACTAAAGGAACTACTAGTTTTCAAGACTCTCCTCAGAAACTGAGTAAAAGCAAGGGGGCACAATAGATCTTTTAGGTCTCAATGAATGTCACCCAAAATACATACATACAAACATACTTAATCTGAGGGTGTAGGTGTCTCGTTTGAACCCATGATTTAAATAAATTGAAAGTCACTAATGTTATTGAATAAAGATAAAGTTACGGAAGTTCTCAAAATTCAGATGCTCATTTGTGTACGACTTGATTGAAATTCTGTATTGTATACATAATAAAGAGGAAACCAGGTCAATTTTCCTACGATTAAAGTAATGATGAATGCGTCTAGACATTATTTTACATTTCATGTGAATATACCAAATATTTCACGATACTTAAAATGATTTACTAACTGCTTCTCAAAATTGTAATGGGTTTATTGTACCTCAAACAGCACTTTAAACATTTTCTATGGATTATATCAAGATTACTGATCTTTTTGTTACACTTTCTATAAATTATATTCTTTGTAAACTCTGGAAGTTTTCAAGAAGTCATTATAAAATTGAACTTCTTACTCGATTATGTATAACTGTGATATATGCACAGATTTATGCAGTAAAAGGCAACGACTCCAGAGAAAAACATGTTTGGTGCCAACACACACAAACGAGATTCTTTCACAAATATGGTATTTTGTCGTATCGGTGGTGGAGAGTGATATTTTTCTCACAGGTGAAAACTTTCTTCCGCACTAGTTATGTAATCTGTTCTTCCCACGACCAGGCGATAATTATTAATTTGAATCTATTT
>CAJUYG010000324.1:100526-113532 GCA_910591675.1 Galerucella calmariensis
CCAAAGAATATGCAAATTGTTTATCTATAACGTCAGATGTATTACATTACTTTTGCTTAAAAGGAACTAAAGTTCCTACCGTGTGTCCCGCGACACGTTCTACCTTTTTTTTAGCTGGTTTATTATTGAACATAAATTGCTAGACTTCTGCTTGTCTTATATTTAGGATCGTTCGCCCTGAGAGCTGGATGCCTTGGGGCCACCCAGTAGGTTGATGATTTAGTTATCGCGAAACAGCTAAAAATTGGGAAACATCAACAAGACAATTAAAAAATTTTGTTTTCCCAAAAAAGTGGATATTTCGAAAATGAGCTTAATCAAAGTAGTAGCTGGTATATATAACTTCAAGAAAAATGGTTCAATTTTACCGGAATTCGCAAAAAGCACCATCAACTCCTAAACATCATTCCCATTTCATTTCCATTAGACTCCAATTATTGTTTTTTCTCTCCATATATATTTTTCTACTTGACCTTTTCTGTGAATAATAGTTTTTCTTCCAAAAAGGCACTACCCTACTGTCTAATTCAATTTCATAATCTCGATATTGAACTCTTACATTAACTAAACAATTCCAATTATCTTTCAAAAACACTTATGTTTAGTTTTTGTACTTTTCTTTTGTAGCAAATTGATTCACGCGGTATGTATCGCAATCGTCTATGTGAAACGTGCCTTTAGTGAAGAAGTTGTCCCTGTGTTATCGCACGTTCGTCTTCTTCACCGGGAATTCTTCGTTGAAATCCATCTTTGGAGTTTGCATGCACGCTTGAACGCTTGTTCGCATATTTCGGCACAATTTTCATAGTAAATCTGTCTCTGTACGAGAACTATGTATATTCTACAGATATTTTCACTTAACCCGTGACAAAGTTTAGATTTTAATAATATTCAAAAAAAAAAATAATTCGTTATTTGTTGTTGAAATTTAATTTTAAGAATGTTTTGTTATTATTTTTATTTCCTGGGAAAGACCAAGCGACTCCGGGCATTTACACAAAGACGCTCAATATTTGAAAAAATAGCTATTTATCTACGATCACCTTGATATGCAATAGGTACACCAAAATAAACGATATGCTACAAAACTTGGAATTTTCAAATATTCATCAATTGGTTCAAGAAGCAAATTTAATTTTAGTTTTTAAAATAACTAAAAATTTAACGCCAAGGTATTTGCTTGAAATTTTAACGAGAAGGGAGGACATGTTGTCTTACAATTTAAGATCAGGAAACGTTTATTATATTGATAGGTATAATACACAAATACAACAACGATCACTATTTGTCGAAGGGGTGAGGCAATATAATGATCTTCCTCTTACTGTAAAAACTGCTCCCAATGTACGAATCTTTAAAAATTGATTAAGAAAAATGTATTCACAATCATAATTTTTATATCAGGTATTTTTTAAATTATACACTTATAAAAACTGTGTACTGTAATGAATATTGTAAACTAGCTTTGGGCTAAATAGAGTATTTATTTATTTATTTTATAAACTAAAAATCCCCTTCTCTTGAATTGCTGTACTGCAATGTTAAAAAAATAAAGCTGCCCCATATTCATTACTTTATTATCTTTATATAATACATCCGATGGAAACAATCTTGGTTTTTTAAAAACTATTTTTAAAAACTGTTTTTGTAGGACTTCTACTTTCTTAAGGTAAGTATTTGCGATACCTCCCCAAGCCAATATCCCATATCTCAGACGAGATTCTATGAGCGCAAAGTATAGTTTTCTCAACTGGTGTCTAAAATATTCGCTAAGTTTTTAAATTTAAACAACATACTGCGTAGTGTTTTTTGTATTTGATTACTATGAAAACTCCATCGTAAATGACTGTCAATTGTTACTCCCAAATATTTAATGTTATCTGATGAATGCAATACAATATTTTGTGACCTTGAATAGTTAAAAAGTTATACGGAGGTAAAAAAGAAGCTAGACATGTAAAAGGTAAGTAACAAGTTTTATCGTAGTTTATGGATAACTTTTTTTGTTTAAAGCAATCAAAAATTTTTACAAGATCACTCTCTGCTTTTTCTTTTAGTTGCATCCAAGTATCTGCACTATTGCAGTATCATAAGCAAAGGAGATCATCTCACCACTAGATTGAAATGCCAGTAAATTGTTTGAATATATTATAAATAAAATTGGTCCTAGCACTGTCCCTTGCGGAACTCCATATTCTACTAATTTCTTTTCACTAATAGAGTTGTTGATTTTAACATATTGATAACGGTCAGTTAGATAGCTTTTTATTAAATTGTAGGTATTTCCTCTTATACATCGTACCTTTCAAAATAATAAGCAAACGATAATATAAAGTAGGTACAAAAAAACCAGTAAGGGTAAAAATTTGTAATGATGGAGAAAAATTATATAACGTAACTCCCCATCTTCAAATTAAATCAATAAAGGAAAACATCTTATCACTTTCACTTTTCTTCTTCGAGCAAGTTGCCCTACAAAATTATCGCAAAGGATAACCTTTCAAACTAATTACCCACATTCCTGTAGAAAATCGCCCTTCGATCGAGTCTTGGAGAGCAACTACCAAATAAATTTGTCTCTAAGGCCCTTTATTTTCGTGTTTCTCTCACTTTTTTCACCCTTCGGTAGTTATTGTATCATCGAAAAGAGCTATTTCCTTTCAGACCATACTGGGTTTTGTATTGCCACCCTATGGTTAGTATCGAATAGGGGTTAAGTCAACAAAAAAAAGTATTTTAAGAACCTTTAAAAAAACCATTTGATTTTGGGTAACCAGTCCAAGCAAGTCAAACTTTTTCGGACAAAGCAAAGGATATAAAAAAGATGGTTGATGTTGCTATACTTTGTACGGAATAATTGAGTGAATTGTGAATTATTATTCAACAATGTCCATGCTTAGCACTGTTTTAGAAATACTTTCATTAAAAATAACACAAATGAACAGTAAATTGCTGGGGGAAAGTAACAAAACCGTATAAAAAGTAAAAATTTGTCGTCACTCCTGATATACAACAACCCCTCCATTTCCTTTCAGGCATTCGCTTTTGTATCGACACCCTTGCTTGGCGACAACATCTGGAAATGACAGTTCCACGAAGTAATAGGTCCTGCGGGTTGACCGGGTGACGGGGAAACGAGATTGGTGGAGGGACCGGGAATATCTGGATATTCTGGATGTGGTTAACGGCAGCAGCATGATTGTGCGGTCAGAAGCAATCAGACCATTGAGATCGCAATAGTTTCGCACACAATTTACACTAGGAAATTTTGTTGCACCCATCCTGCTGTGTTGAGAACGGTTACACAATGTGTACGTATTAGAAGCACAAGTGGGTGGTCGCGGCAAAAATTGTAATTCCTCTAAATATTCTACATGTTTGCAAAATACAGAGCTCGTTTCTAGAAGGGTTACACGACGATAAATAAAATATTAGTAACATTACAAAAAAGGTCACGTTCATCGCGAAGTAGCGATAATCAATTTCTTGCTAAACACGTGTTTTGTCGTAATTGAAATACGCTACGATACCGACAAGTGATGCATTAACAAATATCATGTTAATTAACTTAACATATCGACGTAATACGAGGCTAAACCAAATAATATGGTAGTTTTTGAAAAGGACTGAAAGAAGAATTTAGTATTGCATGTCTGTTCCAGTGTATATCTGTTCAGTCTTGTTCCTCGTGTCTATCCTCATAGTATATATTTCACCTTCTTTCCGTTGCCCATTTTGTGTGTTGTAAAGTCGTTATGAAAGGCACCTTAGTGTGAAAAATACCCCTGTATATTCCTGTTGTAGGTATTCATTACTGAGTAACCATCATTAAAGTATGGTGAGTACTTGCTTGGTCAATGTAGTGTTTACAATATACCTGTCTTGTACAATTTAAATACTATAGCTAACCTACTATACTGATTATTGCAACAAACAGTACAACAGTACAATGGATCCAAAGCCAAAAAAAATAACCTTACATAACAAAACTTGCACCTCCAAATATTTTTATCATCGGTTTTCAAAGTTTTGGTCGCCAACACCAGAAAACAAAGACAATCCACTCTACAACTAAAACTGGAATAACGTGGAAACGGAAAAAAGCAGCGGATGGTTAGTGCCGATCTTGCAAATTGGCCGTTACAATTATTTTAACCCTTCGATGGTAGTTGTCACACATAGTTAATGTCAGGACATTTACATTTTTTTTATTTTAACATTAGGAAGAGCATATCATTTTGAGGCTCTATGAAAAAAATTAGACGTCAGCGAGACTCCTAAGTCGCCTGAAAAAATTATAAACATCAAGCAGCGCTTCTCTCCGAATTTCAGGCGTGACGTCATCGCATATGAAATCTCTCCCAGAGAGCGGATACCGCGCCGATCGGTTTTCGGAAGGATGACTACTTAGCAAGTAACAGTATTTTGCTTGCTTATATGCCTATTATTATACGTTTTAGCAAACTCTTAATAGTGTTGTGTTTGTTAAATAAGAACGTTTAAGAATAATTTAAAAAAAGTAAAAAAAGCTATAAATATTGTGTGGTTTCAGAATGTGAAAGTACTACGACTAAAACTTCTAGCAAAACATTCATTTATATTAATAAGGATGCAAAAAAAACGGAAGCAATGGCAGAAAAGCATAAAAATACTCGAAGCATTCACTGATAAGTCAACATACTTTGTTTCTGTATTTTTAAGATTCCATTTTTTCTTCAATAAGAATCGTTATCAATTACCTTATAAAATACGTTGTGAATCCACATTGAGAGGGTTATTGAAAACCACACGCTTGTAAATCTAATTTTTTTCAAATATGTAGATAATATTGTTCCTATAGCTTGTGGTGTTATTAATGTTCAAAATTATTAAATAAAATAATGGGTCAGTTCTTCACAAATTGAATTTTATTAAATACTGCTTTTTTCCAAAAAACAGGTAATTTTTTCCAGTAGATCATCAACAAAACTGGCGTATATTATGTGTTTAAAAAAAATTATTTTATTTGATTGAAAGTCCGTATCAGCTCTAACCAGTGAGGTGCAAGTGCATTTGAATCTGATGTAAACATTTGGAACTAATACTACTTGCTTCATCAAAATAAGTTTTTCTTGTTCTTTTCAACATTGGTGATTTAGTTTCCACTTCACATTCATCATAAATAGCATTTGGAGAAGCTCCTTTAATTGAGCAGTCTGCAGTTTGAAAAATTGCAATTTTTTACTGAGTAACCTATAGCTTCATCTCCGCAACTTTGTCCACCAGACCAGGAATAAAATAAAACATATCATTTGAGAGCATGTATTTATGGAAATATTGACATTTCTAATCATTCTGGCCGGAAAACAGCCTAAAACGATGTGTCACATAGTATAAAGTTATAATTATATAATTATAACTCGTGTTTTTGATAAAAAAACTCCATAATCATTAGCAAGTCCACTTCTGGAATATTTAGATTTAAAAATCAGGTCCACACATTTTATTTTATTAACACAAAAATTTTGTGAGTAATTCAAAATAAATAAATTCCACGCGAGACACGTTACAGTCAGAAGCGTAATGTTCGTGCACATTAACTTACATATGCGGTGACGTCACAGTCATAGGCTTCGCCCGCTATGGTATGCTTGTTTAATTGGTTGTATTAGGAGAACGACATATTCTATTGACATGAAATTTCCAGAATCATATTTTTATCCTTAGTACTTTGTTTTACGACAGTTGAAAATGATTTGAAAATTTTAGTAAACGAGCCCATTGTTGTCTTAGCAAAAATGAAGAATTCTTAAACCAGTTTACTTAGCCCGTAATCTCGTTGTTTTCAATTTTCCACGTCTTCTGAATAATAGTACAAATTATTGTATTCTTTAAAAAAACATTTAATTCTTATAACATGACTTCAACTCAATGTTTTGCTCGTAAATTCACTCTACAAACAAACGTTGGAAGCATCAATTTCAAAATATATAAATTTTCTCCAATGTAAACATCTGACAATAATCATTTCTAAGTTATCTACAAGAATTCACTTCATAAATACCAACCCTGAGAAATTAAACTTAATTAGACGATATTTTTTCCAGTTAGTTATTCCTCTAAACTCACTGATAATTGGAACATCGACAGATATAATTCGGATGTAGTTAAGGTAACTAACTAACTGTTGAAGAGTATAAAACGAAACGAAACGGGATTGGAAGGGAAGACAACAAGAAAGTAAAATCAATATAGTCATTTCTCAGCGAGTCGCGTTTTGTACATTAAACTTTATCTCTCATTACATTTTTATTTAAATCTTGTTTTAATCACAATTAAACAAAGTAATTTTACTTTAATTACCACTTATATTCGTCGTTAATGAATGTTTGAGAGAAAATACGTTACTCTGTATAGCAGAAATTTCTTTTAGCTCGTGTTTACAGTCAGATTGCTAGCAACGACTGACATCAATACTTCCATTATTTGAAACTGGAAACTCGAAATTTACATAACACATAAAAGTTATTCTTGATATAAACATCAAAGAAGAACTATAAGCAAACTACCAATTATACGTAGGAACAGGTCGAAAATAAAATAAAATATTTTCCAATTCAGGATATTTCAACTCTTTGTCTACAACGTTCATTTGCTAACTGAGTGGAAATTGTTTGGAACAAAGGTTTTCTTTTCTTCAGTCATCAATTTTTGTTCGATAGTTACAGAATAACAAACCAATCGTTAGTAGCTTCGACTTGGAGGTATCACAGAGATGAACGGAAATTGTTTATTGACATGCAGAGTTTTCAATGGAAATGGGGTATACCAGACTATACTGTGCGTCCATTAAATCACGCATACATTCATCAATTGCAAATGAAACTATACAGCGAGATGGAGGCTATGCAATTATCCGTTTTCCAAAACTATACATTAATATTTAACCAAAATTTTGCTTTCTACACATTAATTCACATCTATTCATGGAATACAATAATTAACGTATAATTTATAACACTATCTCTTCGGAATCCTTTCTGCATTTTTGTAGCCTGATGATAGTGATATCTCACCGAAGCTAGTAGCGAGACATTTCCATCCCAGATAAATATTATTGTGGTTTGACTCGGTGGGTTATTGAACTTCATAAGTAAATTACAACAGACATAATAACAGTGATTATTTGAGAAAATTGTATAGATTACAAATATTTTAAAGCCTGGAAGTCTTATTTGGCCTTCCTCCATTACACTTAGTGTTAATGGGGAAAGCAAGGATGGGACTATTTAGGCAGCAAGGTAACCTGAGCAACAAAATAGTTAGATCAGAAAACATAACCATTAAGGACATCATAAGTGGAGCCATTTTAAATATGAAAACAGACTATATGGCCACTAAACTTGTCCCCAGTCCCAAATATGAGGCAGAAATACCTCACAGAGAGAACTAGCAAGACCCAAACAGACTGAAGTCTCCCCGAGGAGAGACCTGGTACACAGACGGGTCACAGACTAGGGAAGGGACAGGAGCAGAGGTGTATAGTGAAATGAGAAACACAAGATGCTCCTTTTTACTAGGAGAACATACCTCTGTATTTGAGGCAGAGTTTTATGCTATCCTAGAATATGTCAGAATTAACAAACATAGGACTAACACTTATCGAATAAACATACTAACTGACAGCCAGGCAGCCCTTGCAACTTTGAACAGCCACAACGTAACACACAAAAAAAATATTCTAAAGCAATCACTTATTTTTCCACTACATTAAAATTTCTGAGTGATGGAAATACAGCACTGGGCTAAGATCATCAAAGACAGGAAGATATGAAAATTGGTAGCGGAAAAAGCAACAACATAAAAATCGATGGAAAAGAAACCCGGAGTGATTCCCCGCACTATACTCCATTGGAGCGCCTGCTATTCCCTCGGGAATGTATAACCTTATATATATAATCAAATAGTAATTTGTGTATCAAGAGCGTAAAGTAACAGATTGCCGCTAGAGAAAGAATTTTGCGGCGATATTTTTGAAAGCGGTATACCTACGCTTTAAATACTCAAATAATTTTTCTACAGTCGCACGTAGAATGACGAACTACTATATTCAAATGAAACAAATGCCAGCGATTGTTACGCTTTAGAATGGAAAAAAAAGAATCTTTTTCACTTCGCTTATTTCATTAAATCCACCAATCCGCATTTTTTTGTCGACTTTACGATTTCATTCGAATATAGTAATTAGTCATTATACGCGCTACTGTAGAAAAGTAAAATTTGAATATGCAAACTATGAAATATTTTTGAAGTAATTACAAATGTGTAATAGCATAGAGACGTCATTACTATTCGTGGAACCGTTTTTTATAATTCGTTATTTTTTCATATGCCAGTTTAATTTGCTGATAATGAATTTATTTACGCACTGGATATAGTTGTTTTTAATGTAATTGTTTTTCTTTCCTTTATATGCGATACGTCCTACGTTTGTGACAAGAAAAATAGAAAAAGACAGACAAAGTTGTTTGCCAGTATGGCCTGTCTTGATCATTTGCAATAAAACTCGGCTTTTCATGCGGAAACTTCTCATCGTCTTGATATAACAAGGTGAACTGTGCCCTTCAACAAGACGACGAGATATTTAAAGAGAAGAAAAATTCTCCAAATTATTGTCGCTTTTATATTTTCATACAGATCACAACAAGTTTTTCGTTATTTTGCTCTTGCGTGCTATTAAGCGTCCAATTACGAGTTTTTCTTGTTATCTTCGATGCATTGTATATGAATAAATACCATATTTATCCTCATTCAATAACTTCGACAAAATATCATTAAATTTTAAAATCGTTTGACTGTTCGATCAAAGTTTGTCTGATAATAATATTTATTATTGAACAATCAATATCAAGCTAATAATAGTATATTACGTAACGAGTGCGGAAAGTGACATTTTTCACAGGAGTGGGAAGCAAGCCGAGTGAGACACTCCCCCGAGTGTGAAAAATCACTTTTGCACAAGTAATGTACACTATTTTTCCTACGACCATGCGATAATTGTAACAAATATTGTTTAATGTCAGGGTTTTTCAAAAATAATGTTGACATCGGTGAGTGCGGAAATGAGATGAGTGAAATTCACTTTCCAACGAATTATGTACACTTTTTTTCCTACGGCTATAAATATTTAAAAAGTAAATACTATTAGTATCAACTTCCATCATAATAAAAAACCGTTTACACTTTTATGTAATAAATATTTGACTCACACTTCACAAAAACTATTTCTATGCTTTGTGTTATAATTTGAGAATTTTGACATGAGCCTACTTTATTATTTTTCACTTTTATAATGTGTATATATTTTTTTCGATCACGCGATAAATTTACGAAATATGATGGTTTTATTTATTTGAAAATTTACGATAGGAAAAGTATTTCCACAAAATATCTTCTTGTAGAATAACATAATTGTCTAAAATATGCTTACAATTACTGATGGAAGACATTGGATACAAATGGCAGTCCGAAGAGTGCCAGCAAAAATAATGTTTTCGGTATTCAGTTGAAGCAATGATTGGTCATATAAATGTCAGCTTATTATTCTGGGATTTTCAAAACTTTGAGTTTATGAAATGAGGTCTCGTTTCAAGATACCCTAATTTATTCCATCATATTATAAATAAAATCATTCGAACACTGCAATAAAGGACAATTTAAGAAAAAAGCATATCGCTCAATTTCTCTAATACAATATTATTCACATGAATCATCTCCTTATTTTTCCTTTCATCTGCTCCCTTTTTATCTCTTTTTACATCTCTCCGTAATCACTATCTTGAAGCTACCCGCATTTTGTATTATATAATGGAAAAAGGCCATCCGGTCCAAAGAATTTTAGGACTCTTGAAATCTTCGGTCAAAGGATATCGCAATAAAGTCCAAGGACGTCGTTTAAGGATTTATTAGGGTAGGTTTTAAGTTCATGGTAATTGCTATCTATATTTCCATCAGAATCTTCACTGCTAATATATTAATATCAATAACCAGCTACTCTTATGGATTTGTTGAGAATATTCAATCAGTACAGCTTCTTTTGATTCTTATTATTGTCTTTGACAACTGAGATCGTTACGAAAACGAACTTTCATTCTGTTGACGGATTTTTTCGAAGCTCTTCAGTAATCCAAATGAAAATGCTGAGGTGCTTGTACTTAACAAGTCAATGAATCAATTGAACAAGAATGTTTAAACATTCTATATTTTATTTATATTCTCAGAGATGGGTTCATTGGACCATTTTGATACATTCCATTTTTTTCATATAAAAACATTAAAAATCACATTTAAAAAATGAATTTATTCATGAACTCAAAAACCTCATGGAGTGTCTTGAGTATCGACGAACTAAAAATGTTACTTTCCCAGATTCACTTGAAAATAGATCCGGACGCACGTCTTTGAGAACGTCGATATTTTTGGTAAATTTACATAGGCGACTCGATTAAAGAAACGGAAGATGATGGCGAGGAATCGAAGCTTCCAGTAAGTGGAATCTAGATGCCCTTTCGTCTTTCGAATTTCCAAGGAAAAATAAACGAAATAGCTTTCAAAACTCAAACGTCCAATATTTCAGTTAATTGAAAAGTTCTTGATTCATTTGATTTTCTCGTGATATTCCTGTCGGTAATCCATGTATTGACTTTTCGTTGAAGGAGATAAAATTACTTCACAAAACATTTCATTAAAGAACATTATACAGTGGAAGACCAAAAAACAGCCGTTTAAGGTGTGCCGCAGAATATTAGTGAGCAATTGGAGATCATACGATGGAACCATGAGATCTCCTCTAATCTCCAATTTGATTAAGACTACTCTGTGGGCCGAAGTGAAGGAATACATTTTTAATTGTAAATATTTTTTTTGTTTTTTGGGCGATGTATTTCCTTTTCGCAAGGCCAATAACAATCGAGCAGCTCAAAGAAAGAATGCAGTTTGTTTGGAACAATTTTGAACAGGGTGCAATAAATGGGGCTATCAATTTATGACGTAGACGACTTCAAGAAGTGGTAAATAATAATGGTGGCCACATTCATAATATTTTACTCTGAGTTTCAAAGTTACTAAACTGTTTTCATAAATGTGTTATTTGTTAAAATATTATTTAATAAGAAAATTGTATTTTGCGAATCCACATTTTAATACAATTCTCATTGCTCGGTTCTGTAATTCTTGCAGTGCCCTCAATTTGTTTAAATCGAAAGTATACAGTAAGGTAGGACAGTATTCAAAGTGCGGCTGTATTATGGTTTTATACACTGTTATTCTGAGTTAATACTTAAATGATGCCATACTCTGGAGTAAAAGTATAATTTCTTTAAAAATTTTTTTGTATGTAACTAAAATGACTATTAAAATTTAAGTGATTATCTATCATGAAGCATAGTAGAAATTATCCAAAAACCTATCAACAAAACCAGCATAACCTCAAAAAGTTTCCAACTTGCACTAGTAATCGAATCAACTCACCTTGGCAAAAACCTATAAAAAAACACTTAAAAGGCACGTTCCTCTAACACAATATGGAAACTAGATGTCTTATTTTGCCTTTTTTACGTTGAAAACACTAAATAGAAATTTCCTTATGGGACTTTTACATAGAAAGAGAGTTTGTTTGGAACCAGTTCAGGCTCCGCCTACAGTTGTGACGTAAGCACTTAGGCTGTCTATTCTTGTTCAACTCAACCTATCGTTGCGTCAAGTTATTGTGGATTGAAATTATTTCAATAACTAACGGATCAAAGTGTCTCAGCTCAAATAATAATAGCTAATTCACCTCTAGCTTTTCTGTTACACAAGAACTAATTCAAAGCAGTGCTTCAAGTTATTTTGAATTTGTCGTGTTCCGTGGGTTTTTCGTTAGTCGTGAATACAAATTGGCAAAAGTACTTAATAAGTATAAGTTGTTTGGAATTTATTACGAAGTGGGCACTTAATTTAATGCAAACTTGCCAAGCTGTTCAATATAGTTGTGTTTATGTTTAGTTTCTCCAACTTTCAATTGAACAACTTAAATTAATTAAGTTTTCGGAAATCTCGGGGACAGAAACTCTCAATGTACGAATGTACCTTAAACTGATGCACCTACAATTTAAATATTTTATTATACGAACTAGACAGACAATGTTTGCGAAGTGTGTTTGTCTTCGTAGACGTGACAGAATATAGAGTAATGTTTGTTTTCATTTTGTATTAAACGGATTTAAGCTCTCGTATTATGAAGCCTATTCAATCAGTTTGAAACATTTCGGTCACAATTTGTTGAAGTTACAAGCTCATTGTTTACCTAACAGTGTATGCAGTAATTCGGAATAAATCAGAATATACCTATCACGGGAGAGAGAAAAAGGAGTAATAGCACTCAAAACTATTTCTAACTCCTCATTAATTCGTTTTCGAATTTATTTAATTTGAGTGTTCCACACTGTATACCATTGTAAACAGCATGATTATGGATTTTATTGTATTTATTTATTTGGGGTGACGTCCACTGAGACCTGAATGATCTATTGTGTCCCCTCACTTCTACTCAGTTTTTGAGAAGAGTCTCAGAAACTAAAAGCTCCTATAGTCCTTTTTCACGGAGGAATTTTAGGATGTCTGCAGGCTTCAACTTAGTTAAATGTTCCTCTTCTATCCAGTAATCTCCCAGGTGCTGTGCTCTAGGATTCTGAAGTGCTGTGCAGTTGGAGAGTATGTGGATGGAGGTTTCTTCTTCCATGCCACAAAATCTACATTCTTCTTCCTCGACTATTTTTTGCTTTTTCAGGTGCCCGGCTGGCTGAACCTTTTTTAATGAAACTAGGTAGGGCCATAGAATAGACCATCCAGAAGATCATAAAACGTTTTTTAAATCCCGTTTCGTTTATAATAATTGTTAAGCAATTGAATACAGGTTTCATGGGAGAGCAGCGGGAGAGCAACAGAGCAAAAAGAGCATATGTGGCTTATGAGCAGTGTCGGAGGA
>CAJUYG010000324.1:123532-137419 GCA_910591675.1 Galerucella calmariensis
AATAATACAAAAATATGCATGGATACGCGGAAAAACGTAAGCAATTTGAAAGTTCTCAAGTATTTTCAGTTAGAAAAAGAAGCTGGTAATTATTAATTTCATAGCCTTTTCGAATTTGGTTGATTTCGATCCTGATGATTTTATTTATCAAATTTAAGGTTATCTATATGTCAAAATATCAAATAAAATAAACGACATGCCGAAAACCCGGATATACGTCACAATCGATGACGCACACCAAGAAGGGTATTATTTTAACTATATTACATATAGTTGGTGTGCGTCATCGATTGTGACGTATATCCGGGTTTTCGGCATGTCGTTCATTTTATTTGCTATTTTGACATAAAGCTGACCATTTGATAAATAAGATCATCAGGATTGTATTTAGCCAAATTCGAAAAGGCCATGCAATTAATAATTACCAGCTTCTTTTTATAACTGAAAATACTTGAGAACTTTCAAAATACTAATTTTTTTCCGTGTATTTATGCATATTTTTGTATTATTCATATAAATAAAACAATAAGATTAATATTCACTTTTCATAAATAATAATTGACCGTGAACAACAGAGTACAGACCTGTCAAGAACTGTCAGTGTGACAGTAGAAAAAGACGTAAGACTTATTGCCGCTACGAAAGTAACGTCTTCATAGTATTTTAAACTCTCGATTGATAGGTTGAGCTTGAGCGTAATCTAAACATCAACCAATCAAATTTTTGTAAGTCAAAGATTAGGGTTAACGTTTGTAATACATTTAAACGGTTCATTATTGTGATATTTTGATTAGGACTAATCACAGACCTGCCTTTTTTTCCATTTCTTCCTACGTAATGTGTTAGAAGGAGATTAACAATCGATGACGCACACCAAGAAGGGTATTATTTCAACTATATCCCATTTGAAAAGTCTCTTCACGCAAAAAATGTTATCGTTCTCAAGTTTATTGCAAAAATTAAGATATAGATGTGGTTACTGAAATTTGATGATAATAAATATAATAAGCTTGAAACTTCCAAAATCCAAAAACGGGACATTGACTTCTATATATTGCCTCGTGACTAAATAACTAGTTACATGTAACGAACGTGGCTCTTAAGGTGACTCCATGCGAAACCCTTTCCACTTCGTGTTTGGGTCCATGTACCTTTTCAAAACCGATTATCTGTTTACATATTTTTGTGTTCACTGGGGCTCGGGTTTGGTGATTGCAACTTGTTTTTGGCTCGCGCCTTTGAAGTTACCGACCGTCTTCCCACGGCACGCTATCGCAGCCCGGCGTGCAAAAACACGGGCCGTGGTAACCCACCTTTACTGTACGTCACGAACTCCGAATGGACGTGGCAAGGACGGAATTGCGATCGAATGCGCCACTCTGCCTCTGATAACCTTTGGCGACGGTTCTATGAGAATCTCACCTCAGGCTAAACTCAGACGAACCACAGCGACGAGTCACGCAACTTCATAAATGTGGTTGTTAGTGGTCGGAGGTCGTGGTTGTATCAAAAATGTGATAGAGGCTAAATTCATACGGACCACAGCGACGCGACTATTTTGTGTTTCTGTTGTCGACATCTGTCGCTGTGGTCCCTCTCTGAGTTTAGTCTTAGAGGAAGAAGGTATTACGTAAACAATACAAATATCCTAGTTAGATGTTGATACCAGCCTCAAACAGTTTGTTGAAAGTTTAAAAATATTCCTTATTAACGGTGTTTCCACAACACTTTTAGTGGAAATATTATTGTTGTGTTTCCGTTGTCTATCCACTCCTACGTAAACTTCATGCTCAGATGAATTTTTACTTATTTCATAATCTCATTGTTAGGAGAGGTAGTTTGTATAGTCTGTAGTACATATTTATACTAGTACCGAATTTCCACTAATTAGGAAGTTTATTACTAGCGAAATTAAGTACACTGAGCGACTACGAATAGCCATTTCAAAATTTAACTAAAGCAGGGAGTGGAATATATTTTTTTGTGTCCAATAACTAAACAAAATAACAGGAACGAGTGAAAGAAAAAATTATTTTAATGAATTTAAACTGAAATTTCAGTGATTAACGAAAGTTAATTATGAATATATTTGGCATAAAATGTTTTCTATGAGGAAATTCTACAGCTTACACTACAGCTTACAGCTACAGCTTAGAAAACGACAAAAATTCATAGCGCCATTTCTTGAGTAGATGCATTCAACCGCGAGCAAAATAGTGGTAGCAATATTGGTATTGTTGGAATAGTTCTGAAGAATTACTTGTGTCAGTTGTATATAGTATCAATATTAAAACCCTTCAGTGGTGACGTAAACATCCATAACACGAGTTATGACGCCGGTCTGGTAGACCACTTTAACAATTTATGAGGACTAATAAGAGTTAGTGCTGAACCCTTAAGAAATTTCCGTCTCAAAATCGTCTCTCCGGTGTTTCCAACATGTATCACTTGAGTATTTATACCAGATATATTCAATAAACTATAAAACACAGCCATCTGCCAGCGTCGTGTGGGTCGTGCACGAAAGTTGATCAACCACTTCGGGCGCTACTTCTTCCTCCTCATCATTGAAAACATCATTCATAAGCTTCTCAAGTCCTTTCTGCTCCTGTTCGTAGCTTGCCATTGTTCTAAAATAACGAGGATGATTAAAAAATAATTAAAACGCATTAATTAAAAAAAATTACCAAAGTAAAATTTCGGTTAGACCAGTGATGACCCCGGTCTAGGCGACCGTAAATAAGCACACACGTTGAACTAGTACTGATCAGCATAAACAGTCCATACACACTAATAGACACTTTTAGCTGGTCATAAGTTTTTACATGTATCCGTATCCGTATTGGAGTTACGTTGACGTAAAGAAATTGTCAAGAAAGCCTTTTTAGCAGAAACCGTATCGCTTCGTTCCATTGCTTCTAGACGAGGAAGATGATGTAATATAGCACAAATAGCACGGAATACTGACTTTGGTCGGGATAGGGATACGTTTAAGAGTACGGAGTAGGGTACGTAACAACACGTTCAACGCATCGTATCGGCTGAGACGTAACGGGTCTACACATGCGCAGTCTGCCGAACGCTGCGTAAAGACGCTTAAATCAATGTAATGCAATTGAGTTATGTTAGATTGTTAGGACTACGCCGAGCTGAGCGCACTCTAAACTTATGCTTGTGCGTCGTCCGTTTACGCCGATACTAAATGTAGTTTCATTTGGACGCAAACGATTAGCAGAGCAGAATTGACGCTGACTTTGACTTGTTGAATTGTTCTATTATTTTCAACTTAATTATGGCATTTTCCCTTTGGAAGAAGAAACCTTAATAGATGCAGTAAGCAAATCCTTATTCTTTGTCAGAGATATTTTTAAAGAAGTACATACAACGAACTAAGTCGCCAGTCGTCAGTCGGAATATCTATCCTAACACTCCACTCCAACAAAAGCAGACGTGAGCCGAGGTGGACAGATTCTGCCGTAAGTTTACGTCGTGTGCCGCGCACTGCTCTAACAATCCGTACCTTTAGATGGCATGGGTATTTTTATATGTGTGGTGTCTGCTTTTCAATTTTTGCTTGGTAAGCACTTCATGATTGTGGTTGATAGTGGGCGGAGGTCGTGGTTATATTAAAAATGCAATAGAGGCTAAACTCACAGCGACGGATACTTATACTTCGTACAGGCTGGTTCACGACGAGCTTACAGAGAACAACTTATGGCAAATTAATTTATCATTTATCTTGTCGGGTTGATTGTAGCAGGATATTGAAGGTACCCAATTGGTACAGTAATGTTAAATATTCACATATTCCCTAATGAAACAACCACCTTCTTTATCTTGCACATATACCAACCCCGTTCAACTTTGAAGTTATATTCAATGTCCAGTGGCACATAGCTAGGGAAGCAGTTACTGCTTCTTGGTGAACGTTCTTTGCTCTTTGATTGTCAAAGACGCTGTGAGGAGTTATAATAGTTTTATACTATTACCTTCGACATTTATTTATAACACGCTTTACTAAAATGACAATTTTGCAGGAAACTGTACACTAGCTAATAAATCATGAATCGTTATATAAATAAAAATTAGGAAGGTTGCACGTACGAAGTCAAGTTCAGAGCGTGAAATAAACATAAATAGTATTATTTATATTTACTAATGATGAACTTGACTCGTCGTATGAATATGTTAACGATAGTGTTTTAAGATTAATTCTAATTATCGATTGGCATTCTAAAGACATTCTAATGGCATTCTAATTATCGATTCTTATCGTAATTATGATTACCATTACTATTAATATTAGTGTTAGTAATAAGTAGTTTAATGTATAATAGTGAAGTAAAGTAATAAACAGAACATGTCCCAGTGCTACAGGTAGTTGTTTTATTTCTGTAAGATGACCCACCGAGTGACCAGCAACACCACCTATTCAGAGGCCCTTCCACACCTATAATTTACCAAGTATGCATAGAAGGATACATCCATTACATTTCCACTTACAATAGCCTTGAGCGAAACTAATTTAATTAGATACTAATTCACAATATTAAGGATACATTCGAGTAGTTATTTGTGATCAATCAAAAAAAAAATACGATCTGTTGAATGCTTCAATCAACCACGTCACAGTGGCCTATATCTCTCAACTTTCCACTTGCGTTGGCAACATTGCTGGATACCTGAGAAACAGCGAACTCCCAAGGCCGCTGACGCAACGCGTACGCACCATCGGCGGCCGATCTCCACGGAGACGTTACCAAGCTGCTGGAGGGCGCAAGCGTGTGCCGCCTCGAAACGCGCTTGGACTCCTCCTCCACGCTTCGACGATGACATCCAAGAATTTGCAGCCTGTTGATAGTCGATCTGCTACCTCACGCGGGTTCTGTGTTACCAGAGAGACGATTTTTGCCGATCTACGTGTATTCCGCGTCAATTAAGAGAAACCACACGACAGGGATAGAGATTTAATGTGTCCTGGAGTGTCAGGTACTCGAGTTTTTTGACACTTGCTTGGCATGAAGGCTTTTCCTTTACACCTTTTAGTCGTGAATACAAGAATTTGTTATTATGTATACTTTTTGTCCTTGAATACAACCAGAACAAAAACTGATTTGAATAAATTTAGAATAAAAAAACCACATAACAGAAGGGCAATAAGTTATCGTGAACCTAGTATATCATCGTGGTAAACAAAGTATTACCTAATAGTCTTAATTGCATTCACATACGAATCAATTTAATTATATGCGAATGCTGATGGCATTCATGAGTGTTGAAATAATTTTATCAAATTAAATATATCATTAAACAAATATACGAGATAAATTGGTAAACTGAATAAATCAATCAATAAATCCTTATTGTGTAAACGTTTTTGTTAATTGCTGTTTGTATTAATTATGATTTCATTTTTCATTGGACTAATGTTCATTACCTGTGGAAAATTATCAATGATCAACCTGTTCATTGTATTGTTTATGGCTGCTTCCATAATTCATGAGCCCTAGGTGTTTCGATGTCTTTTTTAGAGAATTTTCTTTTTCCAATTTCGTCCTTATTCGATATATTCTTCAAAAGCCCAAAAACTTAACCTAGTCTCATCTGTTTTAATGCTTGAATTTTAAGTTTTTATTGCCACAATTCTATGGAATACTCCATACAATGTTAATTTAAGATTTAACATCATTTTTTCAGGAATCTTCTGCTGCATAACTTAATATCCATACATTGGCGAGGTATTTTTATATATGTATGTCGTATTGTCGGTCCTTCTTGAATCTGTAAAATAACTATATCTACCTCAATGAGAAAAGTATAAAGGATGGAGATTTATATAATTTCTTTATAGGTGCCTACTTTATGTCATTCTGACGATGATATTATAAATATTGAAATGATTTTTAAAATGGTGATATCAGTATATTCCTCGTCCTTGGAGTAAGGGTCCAAACAGTGAATTTAAATAGGTACCTATAGATAAATAATCACGTCATGAACACAAAATTCTATATAGCCCAGAAGTATATTTAGACAGGTTCACGCAAATGGCCGATATTTCTTTTGCTATTTGATGTCAAACCACCGACCCCTGTAGGCAGACATCACTAAAAAATCCTTGTACACAAATAGCTCTATTTCCTTTGTTATCTTCATTTATCAAAGCAATACCAACTGTAGGTACTTTCATATATTTTCTTGTCCAATATCGCGGTTTAATAATTCTTCTATGCCATACCTCTTTGTCCGTCCTTATTTATTGTTTGAATACTCTTAGTACGTTCCAGTATTTTTAAATAAATATTTGTACGCAAGTAATTTGGGACAAAAGAAGTCAAAAACAACTGTCGAGGACTTCATACAGAATGGGGAAGAATTGGAAAGGTACATACCTACCTATAGGTTAAGCCCAAATAATGTTGGTGCTTCCATAAATGTTCATAAATGTTCATAAATGCCATACTTTCGTATACTTTTATCAATTTCAATATTTCCATTTGTTTCCCATTCTCTTGAATTCTCACTCCCAAGAATTTATTTGAAGCTTTTCACATGCTAAATATCTATTCCATATTTGCATCACTTTTGTTTTGGTTTTACAAGTGCTCATGCCATTTCTTTTAAAGATTTATTCAATCTGTCGAAATTCTGTTGTAGGCTCTTTTCTGTCTCGTTCATAATAATCAAATCCTCTGCAAAGACTCCTTCAGCGATGTTTATTCCCTGTAAATTTCTCTAGCCTGAATCATCATCAATGTTTTACAATTTTATTAACAAAGACAATAAATAATCCCTCTCCCTATACTAATGCTTTTTGTGTTTTGAGATTTTCTGAAACTTATTTTCGCGAACACAGCATGCGTTGTTTTAATATATTTATTTTTTGCACGAATATTAACGCAACTTGTAATTAGTTATTATTATTATCATTACTCTGGGTATAAAACTTTTAGATTTTCTATGAAAATTTCCGAAATCTTATAAAAACATTATTAATTCCCTCTGGTGATCAACATTGGAAGTTACTGCTATCCTAATATTGTCGTTATACTCCGAAAATTTTAAATTCAAAATATGAAATTTGGATTGCAAATGGATGAGGCACGAAGTTGCCAACCAAGAACAACAGACATCTAAAGTTTTGCCTTTTCTCGAAGTTGATCGCGGTGAATTTGCTGCTGACTTCCGCCAGCCTGTCTAATATTTTTAAGGAAGTGGCTGGGCGACCGGTAGTCGGACTGATATTATTGTATCGAGTACCTACTATATTTTCGAAAGTTCGAGTATTCCAATTTTTTGTTCCACCAACCAACAAATGACATCGAAATATAGATTTTGTAAATAAGTGTATTTACCTGCAAAAATCGTGCATCAAAACAAATTGAATTTGTAAATAGACGGTTGAACATTTTTCAATTAACCTTTTTCCTCGAAAGGGTTGAAAATGATCCACGTACTAGGGGTACTAGGGGCCTAACCAGTAGGGGGTACATATGTTTTGAATTTTGTATTGACAACATCGTCAAACGTATAACGGGAATATACCACTATTTTTAGTTTTCCCTCCCCCTTCTCGAAAAAATATCATATAATTTGAATACCACATTAAGTTTATAACCCTACCAACTATACGGTGTAAGCTCGCAGCCGAATCATTGCTCTCCCGAGATTCTTCTGAATTTGTTTTTTTTTTCTATAGGTATATTTCTAGAAGTAGTCAACTACAGGATGTCACACTAAAAAGAAAGCAGCTGTCTCAAACTGTGACTCAAGCGACCAAACGCCGAATTTAGTTACTGCAATTGACACGAAGCTCTGTGAGCGGGTTCTTCAGTCATTTTTATCGGCTTCACTTGTCAATCGACATTCAATTCACCATCAAATAACTGTTTACATTTAGAACGATATAGATAGAAAGTTCCGCTGTTTTAAAATTTTTTATTGGAAATCAACTAAGCATTGGTGGATAACGAAATTTCAATTTGCATTTTTGAAATTTCCGGAAAAAAAATTAAACCCCGTATTAGTATGCAAAAAATCCAGTGTAATTTGTAGTAAAGCCCTTTTATTTCGAGTACGCTCGATACTCTTATAATCCCAGGTTAATATAATGAATTTTCAATTCGTAATTAAATGTAGATTGCCATCAGCACACGGTGTAACGACTAGCCCTTAATTGGATTTGCGCATACAAAACAAAACAGGCTCTCTGACTGCACAGAACGTCATCGTAGTCACTTAAACGGATTATTTACCGTTGGTCAAACTGTGACGAACACACTGTATGTTGAGGAGTTAAGTTGAATTGCCATGATTGGTAATTTATTCATTAGTATTCAATTGGGATTGTGTAGGTAACTCTCAAGCCGCTGGATAATTTTTGTGCTTAACCTTAACTTTAACCATTCGGAGTGTGATTTCAGTATGAACATTCAATATAACTTGTTCACATTAGGGACGTAACATTCGTTACTTGTGGTACTGGTCGCCACATTTTTTGATAATAGCGCGTCAGTAGAGAAAGTCTGGTGGACAGGCATGAGGGCCGGAAGGTTGCCCCCCCGCCTGGAAAATTGAATATTCGATTTTGATTATTTACCAAAACAAAATACTATACTTTTTCCCGAACATCAAAAAAACTCTAAAAATTGAATTAGAGAATCGTCACTGAACTCTGAACTAGTAAATGAAATATATTCTTCCAAAAGTTTTGAAATATCCTCGGAAATATCGAATATTTATGTCCACTTTCCACTTTCCACTTCACGTTGACTTTTAGAAATTGGAAAAAGCACACGCAAACACGTGTAATGGTCTCAAACAAACATATAAATGATATTTTTACGTCGATGAAGCAATTAATAGTTGATCAAATTACAGTATAAACACAAAACTACACATAACCTAATATTGACATATTGACATTGATAAAAGTAAACAAGCATGAAGCAAGAGATTATATGACATCACGTAAAATCGGTAGCGTTCGGAAATCCTCGGGTCGTGGTCGGAGACTGCAATAAAATTTGAATTTTATTTTGAAATTTGGAAGTAATGTCCAATGGAAGCTGGTTTATTTCCTATTATTAGTCATCTTTGATATTAACTTCACCATTATAAATTAATATCTAAGCAAAATATGAAATATGCGTGTACCCTATTCTGGGTCAACTTAGGAGATTTCTTTTCATCAAATAAATTCAAATACATAACTAACAAAAGTCAAGAAAAACGAAGAAAAGTCCGCACTTTTATAAAAGTACCAAACAATTTTAACTTCATGAGAAATCTCAATCCGGACCTGAAAATCTTTTAAGGGACACACTCTTATTGCTCATCCATATTTCGAACAATAAGGGTCGTCGCCCAATATTCACGACCTCCTTAGATTTCTGGATTTACTTCCACAACTTTTCTAAGCTTTATGCAAAATTTCTATTATACGAACGGAATTTGTAGCGAGAATTGTAACTATTTATAAATATCCAAGTTAGCTGCAACATATTAAACCGTTTCCATTGATAGCTGGAAGGAAATAGACTTCACCACTTCCAATTAGCCTAATTTTATTTTTTAATTAAAAACGGCACTCGAACAATTTTCCAAGAGCTGCATTTTAATTGTCTTGTAAATTCGATGAAGTAAAGGCAAATGAATGGAATTTCAGTTGAAGACATTGTTTCTTATTTAAGTCACAATTGGTTTATAATGGTCTGGAATTCAGTTTTAGTGATTTTATTAAGAAACTCATCCTTGGAAGAATTTTATATCCTTATCTTTATGTGTAATTTGAAGACGGTTGTCTGAATTCGAGGAACTCAAAAACTACTTCACTGATTTCTAACAATAATGGACGAAGTGATTCGTCAGGAAGGTTTCTGGCTCTAATTTATTCTCTAAAATAAAGAGATCTCAATGATATCAGGATATTAAAATTTTTGAATATGAAAGTGGCAAGAACTATTCATGATACATAAAATACTGCTTTGCATACTTCAATTTTTCAAATAAAAAGAAAACCATTAACATGTCGTATCTCCGTTCGTATTGGTCGTAGAAAATTTATAAAATAAGAACTTTGTCTGTTTATTCGAAAGCTACAGTTTCGCTCTTAACAATTTTTTTTTATAGATACGCAAAATAACCATTAAGAACTGTTACTTTCAACCGCAAATAACTCGAAAAATATTAGTTTTGCGAAGAAATGTAAAAAACTTTTATAAATTCCTGTAGTTAAGATGTGATAAATAATTTCCAACCCCCGAGATGGGTGATTCTCCACCTTCCGTGGAAATTTCAAGTAAACCAATGTTGGACGAAAAAAACTGCAAGCCAAAATGCTCTTTTACTGACAGTACAAAGATTTAATATTATTTTTTTGTTTCAGGTAAGTTGCTGCCTTTCATTTTGTCCATAACATTCGAGTGAGTATAGAGCCACAATTTAAACAACCTCTAAAAATATTCAATTGTAAATTTCAAAGAGAATTGGTATTTTTTTGGACCGCATACTTTTATTTTGTACATACCAGAAAAGTTCCAATTTTTGTAAAAATAGACGATTTTTCGTGAGAAAGTTTCGAGTTCTTCAGACGACTTTTTTTAATCCAGTAGTCTCCTGGGAGTCGCACCCATAGAGTAATAAATAAGAGAGATGTTAAACGTTTGGGTTGGGCTAAGTTTAGAAGGGAAGTGCAAATTTTGTCAATCTAAATGAGTCAGTAAAATTATTTTCAAGGAAGTGATCTACACGCAAATAGCACATTTCAATTTTAATAAGTAAGGTTCATTGTTTCAAACCATTTTTGTGTTTGTTTAATATCTAGATTAGGAAACTTAAAACTTCTTATATGTATAATTTTTTAAATATTCCATTAACTTACCCCTTTAAACAATTGGGCATCTTGAAGCACACACCAATATTACAAAGCAAGCACACAAATACAGTGTTCAAAGTATTATAGCACTTTTTTCACATGAGTAGGTACTAGGCACCTTCAATTACTTCCTAAATTACATCAACATATATCTGGTACATACATATTATTTTGGTTTGGGTCACAAATTTTTGGTAATTTTTCGTTCTTGTCTGCAAAAAAAAAAACTATAAAATAAAAAATATTGTTATCATTATTTTACGAAAACCCAACCTCAAACGCTAGTCTCCATGCTCAAACGTTAAGGGTAAGAAATTTTTTCAACTTACCTATGATAAGTGATGATTAATGCTGTGATAATAGTATTCACCAATGATAAAGATAATTAATTTATTTGCAGAAAAGCCAATGAGTAGATTAAATGAAAATAAATTTGAAAATGTTAACGACCCACCTCAAATTAAAATAATACTAAAAATGAAGTTTTGTGTAGAGGGAGACGGGGTTTGTTAGATCGGTTAGTTGCTGTAAAGCGCCATGCGCAGCTGGCAGCGCACAAACTTTGTTCCATTCCTTTCCAGGAAATGATTAAAACCTCTCTTATTTATTACTCCATTGTCGCACCCTATGTATTCTTCATATCCTGTACTATGATGATAGTGTAAGCTGCCTGTATATTATACTCTAAAAGTAACCTCAAAACTTTTTACGTCACCAGTTCTACAAAATTCCAAATATTAATAACGTAAAATATAGTATTGCAAAAAAAATCAATTCTCAATTATTTGTGATAAATAGTTCTTTTTGTTCAATTCAACAATCCCTAATATCGACCCTCGGCATTAGTTTCAGAAAGCAACAATACGAGCAATACTTAATTACCATAAATTGCGGCTGGCTTCTGGAAAACTAATTAATCAATGAAAACGTTCACTGGTCGTACCTCGACTATCACAACTGGAACTTTCAGAAGTGTAACGTCTTACGAAACATGTGTGTTTGAACTTTCCGCTAACCAAACTCGTAAATTATACAATTAATTCCTCCGTTTTGCTTAGCTTCTGCGTCTAATTTTGTTCGATTGATTTCGGGGATTGTATTTTAAACTTAGGTATAGTCCTTGAGCACAGACCTAAAAAGATTAATCATAACCAAACTGTAGAAACTTCGTTTTTTGTATTAGGGTGGAGTTGAACAAAGTACCTATGGTAGTGGGGCGTTTTTATTTTAAGCTATTGAAAATTCATGGATTTTATGAGAGAAGAAATTTTTATAACCACAACTTTTTCAAAATAATGTCTAACCCTGATCGGACAATTTCCAGGTTGCATATCCGCAGGCGGAACAGCAAAGTTAAGTGGTTGTTTTTAGTTCCTACAAAAACAAAACAAACTCAACAGGGTGATTTCCAATCGAATAATAAATTTTGTTCGTTAAATTTTCTTTGTGGTTTACTCCTAAATGTCGATTTAAAAGCATCCCGTAGTGTGGTGCTTTAGAGTTCCCTAATTGCCATCAAAATGTTCCCAGCCTCCTGAAACACACACTCTCTTCGAGGTGAGCAACTTTGAACTTCTTATTGGTTTTGTAACTCTAATCCAAGCCTTAACTCTATATCGACTCCAGCTTACGCAATCACTCGTCTATAAGTTTAATTAAACTTGGTATTGATATAGTTTCGAAAAATTGAACGCCATAAAGCCAATTTGATATAGATACATATAGATGGGAAAACTACTATTTCGGAATTATTTTTCTATATCGTGTAGATTTATAATTCAAACTTCTATTAGATTAAGCAAATACCATGCGAAAGCTGAATAAACAAAAGCAATTTTGAATTACACCATTTCATCGAGAAAGTTTCCATATCGCCCATGACCATCAGGAGAGGAAAATAATGAAAAATTAGTATTTTATTTAACAAACATTTCAAAATTTGTACATTCGCTTCACTTATTTCGATGAAACAGTAGAAGTAGATGCATGGTTCTGGTTCGGAATCTTTTTTTTGGGAAAAGGAGGAAAATACTTTACACCCTTCGCTTGGTGATCCATAGCGTCAGGATAGGTGGGAGTCTCCAGCAAGCTGGCATACTCGCTAAAAACCTCCTTGTCCAGTCACCACATCAGGAATCGTCTAAAGGACATAACATCCAATGCGGCCGGCGACGTGCTCCACAATCTGTGCCTCTCAATACATTTGTTGTTCTTCGATTCTTACATTCTGTCCCGTCTTTTTTTCTCTTTTTGGAATTCTCTCTCTTCCAGCTCCTTCTGCCTCATCACACTTCGTATGTAGCTCCCTGCTTTTCTCCATGCATCCTCAGAGCGAAGCATGGACTTTAGGATCCCTTCCAGGGTTGTCTGCCTCATAGTGCGATCTCTCTGTGTCCCATCTTTGGCAGTTCGTCAGGGTATGTTTGACGTCATCTATATACCAGCAATAGATGCAGAGATTGTCCACGGCTTTACCAATTCTATTAGTATAGGTCCTGAAGGAGCCGTGTCCGGTCATAAACTGGGTGATGTAATAATCCATCTGCTTGTGCCCGCATTCCATCCAGGCTTCTAGGTCAGGGATTGACTGTTTTGTCCATTGAGCGGTCAGCTTTCCTCTTCTCTTCCTATATCCGTCACTTTCTCCAACTCTTCTAGCCTTCCCCTTCCCTTGGTTTGAAATCCTGGGAGCAGATTCTTGACTGAGGGAGTAGAGTTTTTCGAGCGAACAGATATCTGTTTTCAGTAGTAATAACCCAAGGGCATTGATAATTGTTCGAAAAAATTTTATGACAGATGTCGAAAGCTTGTTGCTTGGAAACAGACCGACGCCGTAGGCGGAGGTCTGTTGCCTATAAGCAACAAGCTTGAGAAAGTTGTCATAAAATTTTTGAGCATTTATCAATGTCCGAGGGTTATTCGGATAGAAATTTTTTTGCTTATTATAGAAAAAGAACAGATCTTAAACAATTTATCTAAAGGTGCAATTAACAAAGGAACAATTAGAAAAG
>CAJUYG010000324.1:137429-214864 GCA_910591675.1 Galerucella calmariensis
GAAATATTAAATATTTGAAACTTCAAAGTCGAAATAAATCAATATGCGTCCATAGCAACGTGAAAACAGCCCCAAGGTCTGTTATCAGTGTAATGTTGACATGATTGGGTGACATTGTTCATGTGATAAAAAATGAGGAAATTTGATTGGTTCTTGGAACTGTTAAAAAATTATAATAACGAAGTAAACAAGAGAAATAGAGACGAAAGATGTGTGCCCTCATGAAGGCTAGCGCAATTATTTCACAATAAATAATAAAAAAAATTTTGAAACATTTCATATTTTTATCGCATTTACAAATTCGTACCTATTGTAAAAAGCACGGATTTTCCTTATAAAGATCAAACGTAGTACCTAATTGAAAATCAGGAAGCTGAGGTAGTGGAATCTTTTATAGATTTCATTGAAACTAAAGAGAAAACTCCTGAGTGAATTCAAAGATGATTTTGAACAAGCTCCAAGCCGATGGCGTACAGCCTATATGCAGCTGTGGAGGTTAAGCATACGATAATGCTGCTGTTATAGCTGGAAAGTATTGAGGGGGTCGGCAAAGGATTGAGGAAATAAACCCAGAAGTACTACTTATAGTAACAGCAAACCCCAGGTCAGGGAAAGCTGTAACATGTGGAATAACTTATTGTTTTTGTTAATAACTATTTTAGCATCGCCTGTAATTTTTTTGTTTTCAGATTTTTTTTCAATAAAATAAATATATTCGAGCTAACTTGGTAGTCTCTTTATCTCTTATGAATTGTCACAACTATACACGGCGTCCTAATCTGTACCATATAATGAAGAGACATCCTATATAAAAGGGTACCTAAGAACCCCTTAACGTCTATTCAAAACTCGGCATTCATAGTAAAATTGCAATCGAAGTGCAAACTTCCAAAACTTCCTGTTAAACCGACTAGCCGGACGCGTACGCTACAAGACCAATTATAAAGTTGTTCATCAAACTAAGTTATATTTGTCGCTGGCGCGGCATTCGACCTTAGAAAACTTCAGCAAATGAAGTTGTTCGACAAAATGATGGCTTTTAGTTTGTTTCCTAGAATCCTTTGGGATTAAGGACATTGTGACCCGCTTGCTTTCGGCCGGTATTACAGAAACCGAATTAACCCAGGCAGAAGGGAGAACTTGCTCTGAGGATTAAAGCATACTCCTCGATCTAGGATTAAATAGATGTCGCTGCCGACGCTGTTCTTTAAGGCAGTCGAAGTCTTAGTTCACGTAATCGAGCAAAATGAATTACATGAACTAATTTTCAGCGACATTTTTTAATTACTTTCTTTGAACCTTCATAGTTTACACTGTACAATATGATTTTATCTGATTTTATTCAAATTATTTCGTTACTTCCATTGTTAGTTTCTCTCTTATAATAGTAAATAACTTGTAAATTATTTCAGAACAAAGCTCCAAGTTGCAGTATCTTGTTATTACTTTAATAACAAGTACAACTACGCCTCTACAAACACTTATCACACCAAAACAAATTTACCGAGAACAATATAGAGACAATAAATTTGTCCAAATGACGAGGAGTTTTGTAGGCGGCCGACAATTTAATTACACCGATCGCATCCACCAAAACTCTCTCGCACCTGCTTCGTTCGACCTCCTTCGGGCGAAGAATGTAGAAATGCCTTCCTCCAACTCTGGCGGTGTAGGAGATGAATTAAGGGGCTCATAAATATCATTTATTGTTTAAAAATTTTTTTGGTTCATATTAAAATATGTACAGGGACAGGAGGGCACACACAATGGATCTAGGTCGTAGTGGATAGGAATTCATATGTACCGGGTGGCCAACTAAGAACGGCCGTCGGCCATATCTCAGGAGTGGATTAAAGCACAGGTTCAAAAAAAGAATTTTTTTGGCTAAAGTGGCCTCGAGAAACGCCTGGAAATTATTTTCAACAATGAAGCTCCACCGCTAGAGGGCGTATTTGACAGTTAAAATTTTAAAATGTAAATTTTTTCAAAATTCACTCAATTAAGGAGCATATTAAATATTATAATCAGATTCCTAGACAAATTCTGCATATTTTTATTAGAACAATTTTGAGTCTACCTCTTCAAATAAGGGGTGGGGGGGAGTGGGAACATAGTTACGAAAAAACGCCTATAATTCCGGTTCTGCTTCACCGATTTTAATAAACTTGATGTTGTTTGGAAGAGCTTTTGTTGAACAATCGATTATTTGTAAATATCAAGCAATCTGAATAATAACATAAATGCTAGAGGGCGCTGTTTTATTTTTTTTTAAAAATTGTGTTTTTCGTAACAATTTTGAATGGAAGCATAAAAATTGAGGTAGGTCTTCAAAAAGTAGACTTAAATAGTAATAAAACACTGCAAACAGCAAGGCGATATCCCTTTTCTATCCAGAGATATCGTAAGAAACAGGTAAATGGCTGGAATTGTTCTTCCAACGTCTAGAAGGCTGGTTCGCGTTAACAGAAATTATCAAATTTAGCCTGAATAGAAAGATCTTACATTGGTCTACAGTAATTTAAACTAATATTATGGTTGCCATTACCCAAATGTAATGCTTTCGCTACTAACAATGAGAACGAATTTCAAAATAATGTGATAAATCAAACAATTGAAACCTTTAATAAATAACTAGGTACGTAATTAGTGCCGCTTTAGATGTTCGAAATGTCGTCCATCATTTTCAATCCATGAAATCAATCGCTGGCGGGTAGAGAAAACAGCAGCTTCAATTTCTGCTCTTGAAATACTTAGTATTGTCCGTCGTATCCTTTCAACCATGTCAGCTATTGTTGCAGGTCTATCGGCATAAACGAGATCTTTTACTCGCCCCCACAAATAAACATCTGGACAAGTTAGGTTTGAAGACCTCGGTGGACAAATAAATGAACCAAATATCGGTTTTTATAGATATTTTATGGTTTTGATTCACTAACACATCGCTTGAAAACAAATATAACATTCTTATATAATAAGAAAAATGTAGCACAACTTACTTCACCAGCCTTCTAGACGTTGGAAAATGAATTCCTGCCATTTTTCTGTTTCTTACGATATCTCAGGGAAAGGAAAGAGATATAGCCTTGCAGTTTGCAATGTTTTATTACTAATTCAGTCTACTTTTTGAAGATCTACTTCAATTTCTGTGCTTCCATTTAAAATTGTTACGAGAAAACACAATATATTTTAAAAAATAGCGCCCTTTAGCATTTATTCTTATTCAACTATAATAGTTAGACAAATAGGTCTTTTTGTAGGAAGTGATGGGTACTATAATGTGAACTGCATTTTTCTTTCATTCGGTTATTTAACGCTGGTCTATTCCTGCAACTGTGGCTAATCCCCGACGCCGGGAGCACTCTACCCTCTACCCTACTCTACCCTCTACTTTTCCGGAAATTCTGCCAAGCTAACTAGTGCGATATGCTTCTCTCCTGCATTGATAGTTTTGGTAGCCTATGGGCCAATTTTCAATACCTTCATAGATATCTTCAATTTCTTTTTCATCAAAATATTTCCTGTGCTACTCGATAATTATGTAGCTTTTTCATAGTTAGATTTACTATTCTAAATAAAACACTAACAAAATAACCATTGCAATTTTTCTCATAAAACTTATATCTCCAAACATTTTTAATCACTGGAACAACAAGAATGATAAGGTTAAAAGTTTTCCTCTATCTCCTTTCTAAGTATTTCAAATAACTTGTTCCTTTCTGAATAATGCTCCGCTACTGCTTCGGTCTGGCTTCCTCCCGCTATACTCATTTGTCACTACTTTGAGATGAAACTAACCTCACGAACTTAAAATTATACTCACTTCGCTTTGATTGTGTTTAGTTTGGATTAATACCTTGAGAATTTATCGTTGTGTCATAATTGAGGTGCAAAGCAATAATGAATAACAAAACGAGGCCGCGTTGTTTTGCCAGCTTCTTGTAACAAGTTTTAATTGTATCATTCTTGGTTATGAAAATATAATTATATAAATATATAATTGAGAGTGAATGAATACTACAGATAGAGTTTATTTTAACGCTTTTACGTAACTGTTTTAGAGCGGTGCTCCTTTTATAATCTCCTTTCAAAGAGTTTTAAATAAGTAGATAATAGGTTTGGTCGTACAGCAGTGGCAGCTCGTGGAGTTGAACAGTAGGTGGGCAGAAAAAATTGAAGACCAGAAATTACCTATTTTCTTATCGGCATTCGCTAAACAATCTGAATTTTAGCTTCGAGTGCAGCAGGAGCTTGCCCTTACCTGAATAGTCGGTGTGCAGAGCACAAGCGATTCACACCCGCTCTCTGTTTTGCTCATTATATATTAGTTACACTTGTCTTTGTACTATCTATCGGTCAGCATAGGCGCTCTACTCGGAATCTTTCCTAAGCATGAAACAAGATACTGTATAACGGTTCCATTTATAATAAATCCGTTTATTATAATTTTCTGTTCTGTGTAGTATTGATAAAGGTTTGGATCAAGGAGTTCTGAATAACATGAATCTTTATACTTGCCCAGGGACAAAAAAACCCGATATCAAATCATGTTAGGATCCTAATACATTCCTTAAGACAATGCAAACATTGTTAGGTGGAGCCTGTACCCCGAAGTTTCTGGGATTGGCTCTCATTTTTACATTCTTCACTGCACTAATAATATATAGTTAAACATCTACTACTGCTTCATATGCAGTTTGCTTCTTTATAGTTATCTTCTGTATGTTCCTTGTGGTATATTATTCATTCTTTTTTTAATTTCTTGGGAAATTAAACCACAATATTTTTAAATTCTTTATTTCAACGTTTCGGTAGCGTTCCAGCTACCGTTGTCAAGAAAAAATAAGTAGAAATTAATTTTTATCCCTAACTGACACAACAGAAAAAATTTGACAACTAGACAATCAAAACTTATTTTGAAGTTTAAGACTGCAAAATTTTGTTTTCAAATTTTTATTAAGGTCCATTCATAGTAGATCATATCTCTGGCAAAATGTGAAATGAAATATTTCATTTTATGACATTCCAACGATTTGATTCATACACAAAAAAACTATCAAGAAACGCGTTTTATTAACAACATTTCCAAAATAAGCTAAAAAAACGCGCTATCCCAATAAAAACCGTTCCTGGAACGTGCACTTCACTGGATTCCATTTCTAGTAGACTATCATATCGTTGGAATGTCATAAAATGAAATATTTCATTCCACATTTTACCAGAGGTGTGATCTACTATGAATGGACCTTAATAAAATTTGACAACAAAGTTTTGTAGTCTTAAACTTCAAAATATTATTGATTGTCTAGTTGTCAAATTTTTTCTGTTGTGTCAGTTAGGGATAAAAATTGATTTCTACTTATTTTTTCTTGACAACGGTAGCTGGAACGCTACCGAAACGTTGAAATAAAGAATTTAAAAATATTGTGGTTTAATTTCCCAAGAAATTAAAAAAAGAATTCTTTATAGTTATCTCAGCATCGTCAAACTTGAAAATATGTTAGGTTAATAAAACTTCAAGACTTCATTTCATTTAATGAAGTGGTTTTCGAAACTCTGATGTTATAATGAAAACTGGAGTTACATAAAGTTTGTCTAATTATTTCAAATAAATACAACGTTCTCCAACACCTTATATTATACCAATGTAAGTTACTTTTCACGGGTAATAAGAGTGACCGTATTTGGTTAAAATGTTTATCTGGTTAATTTCGGGTCGAAGATAGGTCTATTGTACCCTACCTTTCCATGAACAAAAGTCCACAAGCAAAAATGTACACGTTGTCTCATTGCCTGGCAAATTCTCAACCTTTTTTGTAGCTCGTGTTATTTTTATTGCTAGAACAATATAAGTTGCGCCACTGCTAATTACCAGAAGTATTGGTGGTGCTTCCAGCAGCAGCAAAAGATTTATGACTGATTTTATTAGATTTTACATTCCCCTTGCTTTATTGATTGGTATCTCTACAGGCTCTGTTTGCAGAGGTTGTAGCAAATATTAATTTTCTTGTTGGGCATATTCGTGATTTGAAAGATTTATGTTTTTCCAAAATTTCAACCGAAAGTTTCTAAACTTACCATTGTGATTTATGGAAATAATTAATGACTCCCAGTAAATAATTGCATATATTATGTTTGTGTTTAAACTTGAATTTTTGGAATTTAATGTTTGAAATATGCACAAAACCACTTTCAACTGTACCCAACGTAAAATCTTCTTCTTACTTAAGTAATTATTATCAACTTTGTTGAATACTTTGTATTCGCTTATTTTACAATGTGAAATATTTTAGTGAATTCCTTAAAAGAAGTTTGTTTTTTATGACCAAAAAACTCAATAAAATTTTTACGACTACTAAATTTCGGATGGAACCAAATGTGAAAATAAGCCGAGCTCTTTGAGTTGTCGCCACATATCCAGTGTGGTCTAGTTTTGTACGCAACGAGGGAAACTCGTAATAAAGAGAACTTTGTTCTAGATTCCAAATATCGCTGATCGTGGCTATTTTAATAATTTATATTACACGTTAAAGTAGCAGAGCCGTTACCATTGTACGACTTTCGTACTGCAAAATAAACCTTATTTATGTCTTGATGTAACAAACAAGTTTAAACGCGTTGGAAGTTACAAAGTTTCTTAAGTTTTTGAAGATTTATAAATTGGGGGGTGGGATTTTATTTCGCTGTAAATAATAAAATCTGAAATGTTATTACTTCGAATGAAATAGGTTTTTATATACAGAGTGAGTCTCAAGTATGAGTATACTTTTAGTGGAATTTTGGATAATCTGTCAATACATAATAATGCATGATTAGGCTAACCCTCATTTCCTCTTAGTTGTTCCAAATATTCATATTTCTCCAACGGAGAATTGAGAGGGAATTTGGATGGACACCAAACACTCCTGAGTATAACCCAATGGATTTTTCTGTTTGGGATGAAGTTACTTTTTAGTTACGCGGGATTTCTTCTGGAGGAAAATACAGGAGGAGGCTCCCTGATATGAATTTGGATTGAGTTTGCTCATTTTATATTAAATTGTTTTTGTCACACAATATACTCTTGAGCATTTTCACTAAACATTATTATTGATAATTTTTAGCGTTATGCTTGAAAATTTTGTTAAATAAAAGGACGGACTGTTTCAAATTTCATAGTTGGGGATTGAAATAGTGGAGAGGTGAAATTTTTTCCATATTTCATGAATATTGATGTAAATTTTCGTTAAAAATATCCTTTTGTCTCGTCTAGAGCGTATAAAAGTGAATAATCTGCTTAAATCTTAGTTTTAATCACAAAAAATGTGATCTTGATAGCAGAGATTTCTTAATGAAAAAATATGATAAAGAAGATATTTAAAATGTAAAATAAGCCGGATAGTTAACTCAATGAAAATTTCAACCCTTTTTAATTTCAGTATTTGCATTTAAATAAACACTTAATAAAAATAATCCTAAAAGAATGTAGAAAATTAGGCAATTAGGGAGCAACCCCACGAAATGGAAGGGTTTTCATCAAAAGGAAAACTCTACCAATATATTCGTTACCGCAGGTAAAACAAAGACTTGAAAAAATATTTGCAGAACTGAATAAATTTCCATTCGCCGAGGAGGAGCGGTATGTAAACTAACTGACGAGCCTTTGAGTCAGCCGGGTGCAATTAGTACATAAAAGATAAAATGGCAGAAAAAGCCAACGACATAGAAATAATAAAGAATGCTCGGTTTAATGATGCTTGCTTTGTACTTGAGTAGCCATTTGGAATGGATTTCAAGTGTACGCAATTTTGTACTTTCCTTTTTCACTCTGTGTCGACTCCAACGTTTTGTCTTTGCTCACTCCTTTCATTCTTCTAGGGTAGTTTATATTTAGTGCCACAGGGCATTAATTATTTTTTAAGAGATAGAACGCTTTTGATGTTGCTCACTTTTTCAACAGTTACCGAAGAATATTGCAGCATTCGTTACGAAAAAGCCAATAAAGTTTTAATTAACATTGAAAATTGTTAACGATTCGACTGCTGTTTATTATAATATCCGATACTTTTTCATGAAAAAAAAAAAAAGAGAATACGAAGGGACTCAAATGGGTCAAAAAGTATCCTTATTGCTACTACTCTGCTGGATAACTAGAACTATAAGTGAAGACAACAATCAGTGATATCTCTGGCCGGTCCCAAGAAAAACCCCATTTGAGCAAAGACCACGCGTGATCAATTCTAAGTCGGCTGCTTAGTCTTACTTCAATGTGGTCTGCTAGATCATTTTGTTTTTTCTGGCATTCTTCCACCAGTCTGGATGTTACCTTGCGGCTGTTTAAAGCTGCAAGGGCTGCCTGGCTGTCAGTTAGTATGTTTATCCTATGAGTGTCAGTCCCATGTTTGGGACTGACACATTCTAGGATAGCACAAATCTCTGCCTGAAATACAGAGGTATGTTCTCCCAGTGAGATGGAGCATCTTGTATTTCTCATTTTACTATACACCCCTGCTCCTGTCCCTTCCCAGTCTGTGACCAGTTTGTGTACCAGGTCTCTCCACGGGGAAACTTCAGTCTGCTTGGGTCCTGCCAGTCCTTTCTGTAAGGTACTTCTATCTCATATTTGGGACTGGGGAGAAGTTTAGTGGCCATATAGTCAACTCGCATTAAAATGCTAGCAGTAGGGTAACAGAATACCCCCCTTTTCAACCTTATTCACTTGCCAAGTTCATTTAATATTCACGTGATTTTACATGTGGTTTTTTCTTAGAACGAGCCGACATAGTTCACTTTCAGATATTTTTTGCACCTGCTAAGCCTTTCTGTCCCTTCCCATCAATGATCATTGATTTATTTTTAAATTATAAACTGAACTCTATACTATTTAATAAAAGCATGAACCATGGCACGAGTACGAGATTCTCTTCACGCACCATACTTAATTTTATTATTGTAGTCATTTAGTTCACTTTTTGGGAAACTTATTCGAGCCGACATCCAGTACCCGAACACAACGTCTTGTATTATAATGGATGATCCTTCCTTATGTTTATTATCCACTATATATTTCGTAGACACGACTCAGTGGCAGCCTAATGATATTTTGCCATGTTCATCAAGTTTATTTGTTCACCGAAACCACTCCTCTTTGTATAACAGAGGACGCCGCTCCGGCTTCGCTTCTCGTATGTTTATTGTGACGTAATCGCTTTCTATTGAAGCGTCTAGGATGGCTGTGAGGGTTGTTTGTTTTTTCGACACCAATTATTGTCGCTTGCTTCGATCGATGCCCTAGAATACAAGCGACGCGACGTTGAAAGAAAATAACGCAACAGGATGGTGCGACAGGAATTTCAAACGTTTCTTATATATACCATGGGAATAAATAACAAATGTTCAGTAATTTTGAATGGCTTTGTTGAAAAATTCAGTTTACCAAACAAATAACTGAGGAATCATGGAAATCATTAAAATGGTCGGAAACCCAATTTTAAATTGTGTTATCTACTTATATACGAGTATGGTTTCCTATAATATCAATAACAACTACGGAATTGAGCAACAACAACAGGAAGGAATGGGATGCAAATACCATTACCAGACTTGGGAAAAATGCCATACAATGGTACACAGACAGCTAAAAAGCGATAGAAGGAAATGTGATAGGAGGGTTCGGGCCAGGAACCAAGCACTCTGGAAGCTTGGGAAAAACCCCACACAGAAAGAAAAAGTAGCCACTATACAATCAAAAAATGGATTGAATCAATCAATCTGATCCATAAAACTCAGCCGATGCGCAATGTGATTAAGATAATCACTTGCATGTAATTGACTAATCACCAAGTATTAATACAATCACACAAGTTATTGATTCGTTGTAAATATGAAGATCGATATTGATGTCCACAGATCAGTAAACAATCATTGTAGACATCAATCCAATCGTTTTGTTTATTAACTTGAAGAACAAACTTGATCCCCTCTGTCCAGTAAATAATCATCATCAACATTAATCCAATCATTTTGTTTATCAACTTCAAGAACAAACCTGATTTCCTCTGTCCAGTAAATAATCATCATCAACATTAATCCAATCATATTGTTTATTAATTTGGAGAGCAAAATTGATCACCACTAGAAATTAACCTAATCGTTATTGTAATTGATTTAAACGTTATATATTTTGTACTTACTGATTGAAACATACAATAAGTTCGAAACGTGTACGTATCCTTAGTGGCTGCCTATATTTTTTAGAGATGAGTGCTCGCCTGCAATGTTTCCAACAATAATAATGTGTGCATGATTGAGCCAATAGCTTATCAAATTAATCTAACTCATTATCTGCTGACATTATACATCAAAATCATCAATTCAATCTTTATTCTTGTATTAATCTCTTGTATTAATATAAGAGCGCTTGTACTGTAGAGCCTATAAATTGTGGCTCATGCAAGACTTACCTAGTTCCCAAAATTAGCTGTTTGAATTATGACTTCAGGCAATAATGAAGACCTTAAACTTTTTGCAGATGAGAAATTTTTGCTAATCCTACTATAGCTGGATAAAGATTTAGAATTGGTATAGTTAGAAACTGTGAAACATGCGCATACAGTAGGTACCTACTTATATAAAAATCGTATCACTTATGATGTCGTTTGTAAATATATTTTTTCTGTTCTTACTGTGTGAAATCCCTTGAAAATGATACAATGTACATCGAAACTTATACTACCAAGAGTATTACTACAGTGAAATTATCAAGAGTCTTATACCTATTATTTTTGTTTATATGCAAAGCAAGGTAATAGGAATATGGGTTATAATAAAAAAAATATTATTAACTGATATATTTCTATTGTTCTTCAAATATTCTTAGAGTATGTTTACTTTTGCGCATGAACGGTCATTCTCAAACTTAAAAAAGTGTATTTCAAAACTATGTACATTCCATTCCCATTTTATTGGTAGGTACCATATAATCATGAAGGCTCCACAACAAGGCGGCATCACACCCATCTAAATTATCTAAAATAATAGATTTTCATTTGTAAACTACGTTTCAGGTTATGCGTAAAACTATAAATTCTTACTTTCATTATCAGTTACAGTCGTCAGTCTATTCAACATTGTTTTGATGTTTTTATCTTTGACGTGCTGCTCATCTCCAAGAAAGGATAATATTGCAGGAAATTCAGTTCTCCAATCCACAAGTGTCCCTTTGTTTTGATGATGCTCCACATAATTTTTAGATCACTTACCTACCACTTACACTACGAACACAGTAACAATTTTAATGCAAAATCAAAAATCAAAATTGTCACCAACGCGAAACCACATGTTTTCACTTCACTCACTCGAAAACAAATCAGAGTCTCGGCTCATTTGCAATTAGTGTCTTGCTATTGAAACAGGTATCTATAGGGTGGGTTTTACGGAAAGTCAATAATTCTTAGTAATTATCGTAATTATTTAAAGTATTAAAATGATCAAAACAGTAGCATTAATTCAATCAAAAAAGTGATTGGTTTATTTACTTTGGAAATGGATTTGAGTTCAACCGTTTTATTCAATCACTTATACATCAACTTAATGCATAGCTGTGATCAAGTTGTTCTTTAGAGGTTAATTATCACAGACATTATAACAATCATTGAAATCCTTACATTCATCATAAAAACATTATATTGATTTCCGTAAACATTAATAACTATGCGCTAATGTGATTAATACAATCACCTTATTAATAGTAACGATGCTACCAAAATAATTATAGTAATGCTTAGTTTGATCAAATAGATCAAATTTGTGATTAAAATCGATCTATTCCGGTCAATACCAGCTGGTGATTCATATAAGGTTCGATATTTCTTTCTGTGCAAGTATCTTTCAAGCAGAAATCCACGCCATAAGAAAGTGCGCCCACGCCCAGGTCAATATTGATAGAGGATACAAAAGACAAAGGATTATCATGATGTCGGATTGTCAAGCAGCCATTAAAGCACTAAGCTCCCCTGTAATCAGTTCCAAAATGGTGTGGGAATGCCTAGACAAACTCAATGAGCTGGGCGAGAACAATATAGTCACCTTACTATGGATTCCAGGACACTCTAGAATAGAAGGAAATGAAATAGCGGAGAGGGAGAATACCTTTCTGGTAATATTGGAAGAGATAGGTAAAGCCGAGAAAAAGAGATCTGACCATTGGAAAGATCTAGTAGGGCTTATACAATCAAAGACTCTTCTGGGTGACTACAACCTGCTGAGATCAAATGAATGCATAAATCAAAGTAAAGAGTTTTAACAGGGTTCCTAACGTGACATTGTCGCCTGAATGAGCACCTGAAAAAGCTTAAGATAGTGGAGGATGAAGAATGCAGATTTTGTGGCATGTAAAAAGAAACCTCCACCCACATACTCTCCAAATGCACAGCACTTCAGAATCCTAGAGCACAGCACCTGGGAGATTACTGGATAGAAGAGGAACATTTACCTAAGCTGAAGCCTGCAGACATACTGAAATTCCTCCGGGAAATAGGAGTAAAGGAGCTACTAGTTTCTGAGACTCTCCTCAGAAACTAAGTAAAAGTAAGAGGGTATAATGGATCTTTCAGATCTTAGTGAATGTCACCGCAAAATACATACATACATCAATAACAACCAAACAAACTCCCTACTCGTGTTCAAGTAACCCTTGGTCCCCTTATACTGTGTATACCTTTGTTCTGATTTTATTTTAAAGAAAAATAAGCTAGTCATTGCAGTTGATCACTCTGTCCTTTGATCAATGAAGGTTAATCAATTAATTCAACTACCAATGAATCCTCTTATTTGTTAACATCGTTTCGACGATAATAACATATAATATCACTATTATTATGTTCATTAATTAGAGTACACGCCCAAGGGCCACAAAGAGGATTAGCATGAATGACGACAACATCAAAATTCGATTTATTCAATCCTATTTTATTTCCACATTTTGATCAAGTTTCCCCAATTAGGCAGTTATAATGACGTATATTTATAATTTAAAATTAACAAGCAGGATGGTACTGATATTTTGTATCAAGTTAGTTTGAAGAGCTTTCTGGCAATAACTAAAATTTAAGACAATAAAAAATTAGTAAGAAGAAGTTAACACAAGATTAACAAAAGTGAGAAAAGAAAAGAAAAATAATTAATTTGAAGATGATAAGATAGACAGTTTTATATAGAGATTTATGTAAAGAAAAGGAACTACCAGATAAATGAAAGGGAAAAAACTCATAAAGGACTACTTAGAAAAGTAACTGGATGTAAGAAAAAGAGAGAAAGATCAAAAAGGAATAGAAAGGGACCCAGAGCTGTTTACCATACACAGATATGGTTAAAAACAAAAAAGAATGGAGGGAAATACTCAAAAACCTTGTTTCAGGCCTTTATGGCCTGCAGAGATGTTATATATTTATAATTTTTTGGGAAGAAGTTGGATTAGAATACCGTTAGAACGGAATTTATCGAGTCCTGGCCATTATTACTGGCAAAGCTTGAATAACAATATTTGACAGTTTAAATTAGTATAATTGGATTAGGCATATAGAGGTGAAATATACAAAAAGCATGTAACGCAGATTAAAAGGGCCACAACCTTATTATCAGTGTATTTTCGAAATGTGAACTAATTAGTCAATCCAATTCGTTGGCGCTAATTGAAGAGAATACGAGTAACTTTTATTTTGCCAGCAGTATCTGATTCAAAGAGGTTACTGATTATTTTGCATTAATTAATGAGAACCAATTCCATGTAATCGCTTTATCGTAAACGGTTTGATTCGGCACGTAAAGTTATAATAATGATTATTACAACTTCTGGAAACGGTTCTCCCTCGAGGTATGCAAGTCAGAGACGTATCTTCAAATTGACTGTAATTCTCTAGCAAGATTACACGGTGAATTTCAATCGTTTTTATCTCTATATATGCTCTTTTGTATCAATAAATTAATTTGTAGTCAGTTTTAAACAAAATCCATTCTATATTGACGTGACCAGAATGTTATTTTCTAGTACCAACTGTCTAAAATGGAAAGGAATTTGACAGAGATTGGAATCTCAAGAAAATATTGTTTATCCTGTTGAGATCTACTGGTCTTTTCACATTACGGTACTTACAAGAGCACAAAAAGCATAAATCCTGAGTTATCAACCTTCAGCTTTTGCTAGGAATAATTCTTTTCCAGGCAGACAAAAAAGATCATCAAGTCATTTTTCAAAATCCAAATACACATAGATTCAAAAGTTTTGCATCACCTTCTTCGGATGCGAAGGAATTTTTTTGCGCTAACAATTTTTTGTTGGCTTGTTTATCAATGTTTACCATTTCAATATGTCCCATATTTTTTGCAATATACAGATGTTTACAGTTTTTTTTGTAAGATAACATTTTTAGAGCGATCATTTTAACATTCAAAGCATTTGTTTTTTACGATTTTAAGTGCAAACATGAATTGTCAAGTCATACGTGAGATTGACCGTGCATGAATAGTGGATTTAGTTGAAGAAGGTCATTCTCAAAGGTTCGTGGCAAACAGAGTTGGCGTTTGGCAAAGTGATGTGTCTCGTGTATGGAACCGGTATCTCCAGACCAATTCTCTTCGTGATAGACCTAAAAGCGGTAGAAGGCGTGTGACTAATCAGCGGCAGAACCGCTATATCCACTTAAAAATACGAAGAAACCCGACCATGGCAATACCAGCACTCCAAAGAGATTTGAGACATGCGTTGGGAGTTCAAGTATCGATCTCGACATTACGAAGACGAATACTTGCGACAGGTTTGAGGTGTCGCCGACCATTAAGAGTGCCCAGACTTCAACCTGAGCACAGAGTTCGCCGACTACAGTGGGCTCAAGAACACGCGGCCTTGCCTGAAGAATTTTGGAATTCGGTGTTTTTTTCCGACGAGACAAGGATTTGTTTGGTACAAGATAGCCATCTAATACGTGTGTGGCGGGATCCAACGAGAGTTGCTCAGCTTGCCCATGCTCGCCCCGTGCCGCCCTTTAGAGGAGGAAGTGCTATGTTTTGGGCTGGTATCATGTTAAATGATCGCACAGAATTAATTCATGTGGAGGGAACGATGACTGGTGATAGGTATCTCAGAGAGATTCTACATCCTCTCGTGAGACTATGGCGCGCAGCTGTTGGCAATTCCTTCGTTTTTATGGACGATAACGCCCGACCTCATCGGACCAGAGCTGTAAATGAGTATCTTGAAACTGAAGGGATCAATCGTTTGAGCTGGCCTGCTCTATCTCCTGACATGAATTCCATAGAACATGCTTGGGACATGCTTGCCAGGGCAGTGGCAGCACGCAGAAATCCACCCAGGAGTGTACAAGAGCTTGTTCATGCGGCCCAAGAAGAATGGCGAGATATTCCTCAACAGAATGTCAATAATTTGGTAAACAGCATGGGCAGGCGACTTCAAGCTTGCATAAATTCTAGAGGTGGAAATACTCTTTATTAAAAGTTCTCATGCAGGTTCTCACTTAACCTTTTCTTTAAAAAGAATCAATTTATATTTAATTTATTCAATTTCTAAGAATACTTTTTATGTTTAAAGCAAGTTTATTATTGGATAATAAAAATTTTTGACAAATATACACGTTTTTTTTTTAATTGAAACTAATTATTTGATTAATCTCTGATCCATTTATAATGAATACATTTTTTTTTCGGAGATTTAGGGTGATGCAAAACTTCTGAATCTATGTGTATATTCATGGAGGAAGATATTTTTTTGTGTTCTATGGAAAGTTTGAGTTATAATTTACATGTCCATTGAAGGTTTTAACAAGCTTGAAATATAGTAACCTGGGATAAGGAGAAATAAATTTCTAGTGGATATTTTTAGGAACTACATTGTAAAGTCCCTCGAGGAATCTTGTAAGAACAACAAAGGTAGAAAAATTGCAGTCAAAAATACAAGGCAGTTGAATTAATATAAATGGCGTAAGACGACTAACACAATTTTCTGTATTTCATAATACGGCGTTCGTGTTTCACAAAAGAAAAGTAAATAATGAGCCGAAAAAAGTTTTAATGGTCCAATTACCTGTACTTCTGTTGGAAAACTCTCGTTTGTCTGTTCAAAAAAATCACAAAGTGTGCGAAATTTATTATTACAGGAGTTTGCAACTAATTTTTTTCACAAGAAAATTTGATGCCAAAATTTTTAATGGATAGTATGCCATATCTGATAAGCTAATGTAATATGACACGGAACAAATACAATTTTCATTCATGATTTATAAATAATACAATAACACTAGCCAATTTATGACAGATATCTTATTACCAGGAGTTGATAATTGTTGCTTTCGTTTATTTGGGCTTCAAGCACTTCTCAGTCGTCACGACTTTTGAGCAAAACGAACACGATTTCTTAGGATCCTCAAAACCACTTGTCATGTGCCAATGCCAATGAATTTCCTGTGTTGTTAGGACAGTTTTCAATTATAATGTTGTTGATAATATAACTTTGCATATTTAGATACTTTTAGCATGGTTAGGTTAGGTTAAATCGTAATCGGCACAATCTTAACCTTTAAATGAACGTCAAACCGGACAAACGTCAAATATTTAATGTCCGTGGCTTGAAGCTCATACATTTCGGTATGTGCTTGAGAAGCTTGAGAATTCAGTCACTACCAGCTGCTACTAGCAGCCAAAAGTGAATAATCGAAAGCACCTTATATTGTTTTGGAGGATTATAGAGCAACAATTGATGAATAGGGAGCACAAGAAGCAGAACTTATTGAAAGAATAGCATGAATGGAACTCTACCAGCTAAAAACAAACCTGAGACAGCAGAAAACTTTATAAATATATACAACACAGACCGAAATGAATAAAATTGAAGTAATTCACCAAAAAACCTTGAATTTCCAAATAAAATTGTTTGGTTGGATAATAAACGACCATTTTACGACCACACTGAAATGTTCCATACGGAACTAAAACCCGTTTATATCCAAACTCTATAACACTGCATTTTATTATAAACCTTTAGTATTCCGTCGGTAGGTATATATGGTGTTCATATTAACCCTTAAAAGTTAAACGACATGTCTATAATCCTCTATACTGGGCGATAGTCACAAATAGCACTAAACATGAGGAGAGTGCTATAAAGTGCTATAAATAAAAGTGGATTTATCCATTTATTTTCCACGAAGAAAAATACCTAGGTACACAATGTAGAAATTGATTCAGATAATAAACAATGTTTACGATGCACTATTTCTCAAATCGGTGCCCCATTTTACCTGTTTGAAGCTCGCCTAGGCTTGCATTAACAACTCGAGAAACGTTAACTTTCAATGGTAAATTTTGATTAATAATCTGACAGGAGTAGGTACTACTCAAAGATATTGCAAATGGCTACCACCTTCAAAATTTAATACGTAATGTCCAGTGCATTAATGAAAAACTCTCTTCAATCATCTTCATTAAATACATATGGATTCTTGGTCAAAAATCTATAACCAACTACGAGATATTTATTCTGTTATTTATGAATTGATGCTTTTCTTTATGGACGCACAGTATATTTCCCCAACATCCCCACCATTCCTATAACTCATTAAACGACAACGGATAACCTCGACCTGTCTAGTATGACGGTAAATTCCCTAAAAAATCTCCACATTGCTCTTCTCTTTATTCAATTTACATGCAAATTTATGATACCTCAGGCGCCATTTTCTTTTCTTGTTACTTTCGAATCGCACGTCAGACATTGACAGATTTCCAACTCGATTCCTTGAAATCACTTTAATAAATATAACCAGGGGGTGATTATCTTGTACCCGGTGCACTTCGTTTCGTTAGAACTAAATTGACTGGATATATCACTTTTCTTTTGTTTTCGTCCTTCTTCTCCTTATTCCCAATTTAATGAATTAATTTAGTTTTCTTCGGAGCACGGAAATCATTTGTTTCCGAACATCACTTCATAACAAACGAATCGAATGAATAAGCTCGACATCTTTGTAAGTTCATGGAACAAAATTTTATTAAGACTAATCTTTCTAATTCCAACGATAAGGTACGAACCTCGATAGTGAGCTTGAGCATACCTACACTTTTCATCCTCACATCAAGAAAAAAACGTACTTGCCTCCTCCGAGAGAAAAAAAGGTAGAACGTGTCGCGGGACACACGGTGGAAACTTTAGTTCCTTTTAAGCAAAAATTAGGTGATACATTTGACGTTATAGATAAACAATTGGCATATTCTCACGCGGTAGACCCGGGTTCGATTCCCCGTGAAGAAGTTTTTTTTTATTGTTAATTTTAATTTTAAATAATTATTCTGCTTGATATTAATAACGACAACAAGTAGACGTTTGAAATATTTCGCAGAATATTCATTATTATAGATAATGGTAAGGTAACCTTCATGAGGGAGTCCGACTGGCAACATCTACTTATAAAAGCATCGTGAATTTAAAAAGGGAAACCGTAGCATTATACAAATTGGACATTCAAGAACTGTAAGTACGTTTACCACAAAAAATTAGTGGAAACATAAAATTGAATTGTTAAATTTTCAATTTGAAGTTATATTACAGTTTATAGAAATTTTTATTTTCTAGATTTTCTCTTAAATGGGTCGTAGAAAAAATATTATGTTCGACTCGTGTGGATTGTTCATATCGTACTTGAACGAACTTCGTCCTCGTGCGATATGGCCATCATATCCACACTAGTTGCAAAAACTACTTCTATTATATTTAAAAACAACCTGCCAAATGTCAAATCAATTTTACCATCCATTTTGAAGTTATCGAATTAAAACATTCAAGTTTTCAAAATTTCAACACCCTGTATTCCGAAAAGTAAATGTGCTAGACCCCTTAATCCTCATATCATTTTGTCCAATCTCACGAGAGGAATCTACATGTAGACGTTGTAATTACCCTGAACGTTCGAGATGCTTTATACCATTTCTTGCGCGATCGTATTGAAATAAATTCCGAATGAAATAATTTAAATTTCTTCGAAATGAACGAAATGTCAAAAGTGACATTTATAGGTACTTCTCGATCAGTTTTAAATATATTTTGCATTTTGGTGAAATTCTTTTTATGCTATTTATTACTTTTCGACGTCTGAACGGTCAGTAAATCACTTACCGACGTGTTAAACTTAGAAACCAGTAAACACAACCTACCGTCCTGACAACCGATGATGTAAATAAACAAAAAAGATCAATCGCGCAAAAAAAATTAAAGAAATAATAGTAAAAATCCATCCGAACAAATTCAAGTATATCAACAGCACTGCGAATACCAGCTTTGCATAGAATTTTGGTATAGCATCGGTGGCTCAGTGGTTCAGTGGTAGAATGCTCACCTTCCACGCGGGCGGCCCGGATTCAATTCCTGGCCAAAGCATATGAATCGCTGCTTCGTTAATGAGAGAGAGACTCAGGAGAGAGCACACGCACGCAAGCAAGGCACATAACGAAGCAGCGTAACATAACGTATCGTAACGTAACGGTCAGATCTTTAACCTGACGTAAAGAACTAAAGTTCCAAAAGTATGAAGTACCCAATACAAGTATATAAAAGCTTCACTGTGTACCTTTCTTGTGTTCCTCCAATGTCGTCTTTGAAACCATTGTTCCATTCAATGTTCTTGGATCACTTTTTTTGTAGTTTCAAAAACTGGCCTAATCTCTTCTCCTCGCGAGTTCATCAGCTTGTTCACTTCCAGAAATATCGCTTCGGTCTAGCACCCACAATAACCTCACTTTGGTTTATTCAGTTCCTTCTGGCATTCCTCTAGCAGCCTGGATGTAACCTTGCGACTATGAAATGCCACAAAAGTAAGATCTGATTGTATTAAGGCTTGTTCACCAAAAAAATCTTCCCGGTAAAACCATCCAATTTGAGAGACAGATTGTGCAACAGCATTATGAATTCACGTATCATTTAATATATTTGAAAACTGAAGCAAATATGCTAACACGGCAAGATTTGAGTGGCTATTTCGAAAATAGCTTCCTAAAAATGCAAAAATGTATATATTTTGAGGCCAAATACTTTCGAATTTGTATTGAAAGCACTCACATAATGGAAATTCAAAATATTATTCCATTCGGTTGATAGAAATTGGTGAAAAATTTTTACAGCACTTGAAGGAAGGTATTTATGAAAACTTTACAATGTTGCGAAACAAGTTATATAATCATGGGTACACCTCTATTATTACAAGTAATGAAAACAGAGGTATCCTGTTCCGTGACTATAAACAATAATAACGAAACCACAGTAGCTTTTACGATGTTACGGCGAATGAGAAGATCCGACATTAAAGAGTATCGGCCAGTCTCCAGTAAAGTGCAATCGTAATTTCTATTTAGATTTGTTTATAAGCAAACAAACCGGAAATCCGAGAGCAGATTTCATCTGATAATTATACGGAATTACGGTTTCTAATTTCCCTCAGGATACGTGTCCACTCGTACTGAAATTCTGTTTTGAAATTTGAAATATTGCCATTAAAGTTTCAGTCGATGAATGCCGGTGATGTGGAGTAAGTTTTTTGTTGGTTATCAGAAATTTTTTTTTTAGACAACTTTGATGAATATTCAACGAGCATATTTTTATTTCCATAAAACTAATTTTAATCAACTGATTTTGTAAGTTAATAACATTAGTTGACATTAAAGCTTTAAACTAGGAGCCATTTTGTCAGTGAAAAAACAGAAGATTGTATTTTTGGGGAAAAGAAGTTCGAAGAAAAGGACGTTTTACTTGTTAGTTTTAATAAAAAATATAAAATTATCACATTATGCCAACACCAATAAAATAACGGATTAATAATAAAAACCATTAAACAAAACATTTAACTTGAACAACTAAAAATAATACACAGTGTTATTAAAAAGTCCCCTCCCCCCCTCATATCTTTTGAACGGCTACACTTACATTAATAAAATTTGGAGGGTGAAAATAAAGTGTTGTAAACTTCTCTACGAATGGTAACAGGTGACGTAATAGTAATAGATGAAGTTGCAGTGCCACTTTGGTCAATAATTTTGAATAGGACCTTATGGCAAGTGATATCTTGTTTGAAAGGCATTGACATTGGCTACATAGCCATATTAATTTTGTTTGGGTTTAAACTAGTTTTGATGGATAAATTAAATAAATACCAAAATTATTATTTCACATTTGAATGTTGAAGATTTTTCAGTCCGCCTCTGGTTAGTTGTCAAAAAATTGACGTTTTTCATTTAATAAAATTTGTTGCTTTGCAAAGTTTTTCTAAATAGCTTAAATATTTAATTTTATAATTGTTTAACGAGTCGTTTAAGAGCTTACATAGGCAAAATGGTACGTAATCAAGCCAACAAAGTAGCAGTTAGTTCCCTATCTCGGGAACTTATTTGAGGGAGCTTTTTCACAAGTTTGAAGCAACAGGTAGTGTTCAAGATGCCAGACGATCTGGTCGACCAACATTTAGTGATGATAAAAAAATTGATATAGTTGCTGAAATGGTAGTAAACCCTACTTCCTCTTCAACTAAAGTTGCGTATATCTGTGAAGTAAGTAAAAGTACAGTACAGAGAGTGATGGCTAAAATTAAATTTCATCCATACGAGTTAAAAATGGTGCACCACCTTTCGGATGACGACCCCGACAGAAGACTCGAATTCTGTGAATGTATGACAAATAAAATTAGTCAAAACCGACATTACACAAAAACAATTCGTTTTAGTGACGAAAGTACTTTTTGCCTCAATGGAAATGTGAATACACAAAATGTAAGGTCTTGGAGTGACACAAATCCTCACACCTTTCGTGAACAGCATATCCAATTTCCAGAAAAAGTCAATGTTTGAGCAGGTATTTTGGAAAACCACATAGTTGGTCCTGCCTTCCTAAATTCAAATTTAGACGGTGAAGTGTATCTGGAGATGTTACAAAATGCAATTGAGCCGTTAATTCTTGAAATTTTTGAAATCCAGATGAATTCGGCCATCTGGAAATAACATTTCAACAAGATGGTGCACCTGCACATTATTATGGTGCAGTAAGACGTTACCTGGATGAAGAATATCGAGGTAGATGGATCGGCTGGCGAGGTCCTATAGAATGGCCACCTCGGTCACCAGATCTGACACCGTTAGATTTTTTTCTATGGCAATACTTGAAATCCAAGGTTTATAATACGGCATCAGATAGCATTGACGTTTTGGAAGAAAGAATGAAGAATGCAATGCAATTTCCACTGACACAAACTGACGAGTACGACAAGAGTTTACTAATAGGATTTATTACTGTCAGGAAGTAGACGGAGCACATTTCGAACACTTGCTATAAGAATCCATTGTTGATATTTGATTAATTGAATTGAAAAAAATTATTTCCATAATTTTGGTATTTATTTAATTTATACATCAAAATTAGTTAAAACCCAAACAAAATTAATATGGCTATGTAGCCAATGTCAATGCCTTTCAAACGATATATCACTTGCCATAAGGTCCTATATGAAATTATTGGCCAGAGTGGCACTGTGACGTCATCTATTACTATTAAGTCACCTGTTACCATTCGTTGAGAAGTTTATTTTCATCCTCCTAATTTTATCAATGGGGGTGTAGATATTCGAAAGATACGAGGGGGGGGAAAGGACTTTTGAATAGCACTGTATAACTATAAGAAGATGCAGAATATACAAAACAGCCACTAAGAAAAGTATAATTTCAAATTATTCTGCTTGCAACATTTTCTTCAATTGCATTTCCCACAAGATAATGTTTAGTATGAAATGCAAAATCATACTTTGTATCACACATGTGGGGTGGATAGTTTCCATTGCAATGCTCTGTGTACAAATTCAAGTTCTCATCACTTTCAGTAAATTCACATCGAACAAATTCCATATCCGAATATGCTCCTTTAGGATATTCTAGCAGGATATAAAATTAAGAGTATGATTTATAACAAAGGGTTTTATGTGCTTTTTAGGTTATAATATTTTTAGAGCTATTCGATTAGAGCAAATGAGAAAATATTGATGGAGATGAAGCATTTAATGAAAAATTGTGTCATATTTGCTAGCAGATAAAAATATATTTGGAAATACGGAAATACGAAATACGAAAAACGGAAATACGCTCCAAGGCGGATATCAGTGGAAGAGCTGGAATTGTAGGTTAGGTGTGTGGTGAGTGGGTCTATAAGGCCCTCCACTGCAACTTGCCCATTGTGGCTATTGTGACTCCCACCTATTCAGATTTCATCAAACAAATTCAGCCGATTAGTTTATTCATTTGATGAATGGAATTGTAGTACTTAAATAGAGAACTGACGAAGGAAAGATTCTGTCACCTAAAGAAGGCAACTACAATACTAAGACAAAGCTCAGACGGACCACAGCGACGCGTGCATTTTCAATATAACCACGATCTCTGCCCACTGGCAATCACAATTATGAAGTTGTGGTCCGAGTTCAGCCTTAGTGTGACTGTTCCTTGTAGTAGGCGATTAGCTTCTAGTAAGTAAGGGATTGAATAATTTCCGGTCCTAACCACATCTTTATCACTTGCCGAAATTTTTGGGTTAATTCCTTCATCAGCAATATCAAATAATTCCTCCACAGACTGAGCGACTGAGGTTTGTGATTTAGGCTTGGTCTTTTATACTAGCTTTCGCTCCATAAAAACTGGTAGTTCGTTTTGCTCATTTTTAGACGCTATTGCCGTACAAAAATATAGAAAAACTCTGTTTGCTAACAGGAAAGGAATTTATATCGTCTAGAAATAAAATACAAAATATATCAGAATTATTCCATACTACCTAAAATAATCCACCCCTTATGTTGAAATGGGGTTTCCGAAGTTTCTGCAATAAATATTTAGCACAGGATAACCCTTGTCGTAATCTCGAAGAAAAAACTTTCCTATTACCAAGCCGATAGTCTTGGTATTATATTGGGATGCCTAAAACAATCCACCACAATGGTTTTGATTAAAGTAATGAAATACTTCCTATTCTGCGCTGATAAGAAAATATATTTATAAGGTCAAACGGATCCTTGGAGAATAAAAGAAAAGACATTCCCGCCATATTCACGGTACATCTGGAATGTCGAGCAGGTAGAAATGGGAATGCCGGTTATGAAACTCAAAAATAATCGTCGTTAGAGCCAAATAAAAGCAAACTGGTTTTATTTTTTGTTTTCGAATTCAGTGGTGGATGTAGTGTCTATCAATAATAACCATTATTATACAGGTGTCAATATTGAGTGAATTCTTAGATTCTCATTCGTATTTTTAACTAATAAAAAATACAGATGAATAGAGAAGGAAACAGCCCCGGCTTTTTTTCTCATACCGACCAGACTCGTTCTAGTCGATAAAAACTTTTTCTAAAATTGGGGGACCATGGTCAAAATTAACTTTGAAACCAGAAATGCCCAAAAAACCCACAAAAATCAATAAAAATATTAGAACGAGCTTGGTCGACTATTTGCAGGTGAGGTCAAGGTCAAGGAGAGGTCCTTTAAGATTTTTTCGATACACTCCGATTGAAATGGACGAAATCGTTTCTTGTTTTTTTTTTTTAAGGAGTCGTCCCTTCGCCGGCACCACCTCAGCCTGCTGGGCTTATTGTGTTTTGACTACAGCCTATCAGCCAGTCCGCTCACTGTATCTATTAGCTCATACAGGTTCTTTGCTGGTTGATTGTAGAAGTCTTCTGGAGTCATTTGGGGTCTACCATACAGTTTCTGCCTCCTGTGGTCCAGCGTCTCACAGTTGCATAGTATATGCCGAGCTGTTTCGGAATCCTTTTTGCATCTTCTGCATGTAAGGTATCCATTATACAGCCCTATTTTGTTCAGGTGCTCCTTTGTGGGAAAGTGTCCCGTTAGTAGCCCCGTTATGGTGCGTAGTTTGTTCCTGCTCATAGAGAGCAGTTCTTTCGCTACTTTTTCTGATGGTTCTTTTATGGATTTATTTCCATATGTATTTGCCAGGGCGTATTCTTCCAGTGTTTATTGACCATGACCTAGTAAAGCATCTGAGGATGCCCACAGCTGGTTCGGGTCCGTTGATCAAAGTTGACGATCCTGCTCCTGCGAGTTCGTCAGCTTTTTCATTACCAGCGATTGCTTTGTGACCTGGGACCCACTCCAGTGTTACACTGTTCCGAGTCGCCCGTCTTCTAAGTTCTTCTCCGCATTTGCCGGGAGCGTTTTATATTTATCTGGTATTATTCCCTATAGGCAAGCCACTGGTTCACTTCCACTTCTTTGTTGAAAAGTAGTAGATCATTATGGGAAGTCAGTGATCTCAGTTTGTTAAATTGTTTCTCATTACATTTTTATGGTTCGCTCGATCGCTCTAAGGTTATGATTTTAATTTAGAAAATACTATAGCGACCTGCCCCTACCTCTTACGGATAGATAGAGATACGAAGAAAATTTATTACTCAATCATTTTTTGTGAAAACTTCCATTTCATGGATGTACGATTGAAATTTTTAATAGGGGGTTATTTAATTTGAAAAAAATTCATGTATCATGGGCGTAGTATGATGTTTTAAAAAGGGGATGAATTATTTGTAAATGGAAGACCTATTTGTTGAAATTTCTATGAGGTAGGAGAAAGAGGTGGGAGAAAAATATTCCATTGAAAGTTAGGAACTAAACTAAAAACGTTCTATTTTCATTCCAACTAAATTTTCAATCTAATATCGGAAAAGTAAACATAACAAATGAAAATATTACATGGAAAATCTATTTCACTGGATTTCACCGGCTGTTAGTTTAAAGCTACCGTTCAAACATGCAACATCGGGTTTGTTTTCTTTATGTCCGTTTTCGGCATCGATCTTATAATCGGAAATACTACAATGTTGTCTAATCGTCCGTGTTTACATTGGTCATTCAATATGTCAGTATGTATGTGTGTGAAGGGTATATTGACTCAGTTCTTTACCATCACGTTTGACGTTAATGGAATTGAAAAAACCAGAAATAGCGGGTATATACTTGTTCTAGTTCGTATATTTCTAATTTTATTACATGTTATTTTGTCCGATATGTTAGTTTACACTAACATAACAGCAATGTTTATAATATAAACATTTATCATTTCCATAAGAACCACGAGCCTAGAAGCATTTTGAAAGAAACATACATTTTATCCAAAAATACTGTCATAACACGTTAACGCCATATTCCCGGTAAAGTTTTCTTCAGCAAACAATTAGCCTTCTCCATAGTTAACGCGTAAATAGCTATTAAGTATTATTTTAGCAAGTAGCCAGTGGAATGTCATCCGAAAATTATTCCTAATAGGTTGGGTCATGTTTTTAGTGAGTCCCTCTTCTGCGACTCTTCATGTTCCAAATTTATCTCCCCAACAAAGCCAGCAAGTTTCTTTGGTGGATGATTGTTTATGTCTGACAAAATATTAGATTCAAGACGTGGCAGGTCAGGCAAAAAGTATATGCTCTGCCACTTCAAAGACAAAACTGCAAGGATATCAGTGATTTCCTTGCTCCTCTCAGTAGCAATGTGAGCAAAACTTCTCCCTCCCTTTCAGCTCCAAGTACAGAGTGTAGGTACCAAGACAAACAAGCATTTTCAGTTCCTAAAAAATATTCAAGTTCTTGGATTGTAGGTACTATTTATTGCTCCCACCCTCTATAATATTGTTTCATTCAATCTCCCAACATAACTATCCAATTTTGGCAGTAAGCATAACTGGAAAAAAATGATTTTGTCGAACTTTAACGTAACTTCAAGCAGAATGATCCTCACATAATTTCCAAAGGAAAAATGTCTCTATACCTTCGTCAACAAGGTTTAAGTGGAGAGAAGTAGGAACAGCTGGATTCCAATTAAAAGTCTTCATCAAACGCGTGACATGCAATCAATGGTGGTGACAACGTTGACATGTGAAGTGTACGGATTTTTCTTGACACCGTTCTTGAAAATTTCGAACGATTCAGTTGCCTGGTAAAGGAATTATGTATCGAGATGGAGTAGTGCTGCTTCCACATCATATTTTAGTGTTAATACAATGTGTGCTTCTGAAATTGGAGTGGAGTGGAGTTTTTTGTCGATTTGGTTATATTTTTCGCAACTATTCTGCCACAAAACAACTTAGTATTTGTTTTAATTCAAGTTTAGAAAGTAGGCGATTGTATATCATCATTGAGATTGTAAAGCACTTTATTAATAATTTGATTTCATTTCTGAGGTAGGATAGACCACCGTACACTAACTACCGACAAGTAAATTCACTTCGTCGATTTATGGGTGACCGAAAATTTCCTTACACCTATCGTCTGGCGAGTTCAGGGGTAGCACGCAATGCTAATGTGTTGCTGATCGAAATTTCGGAAATATAATTTTTGTTTTGTTTTCGTTTTTGTGAGCATATCATTGTTTTTGCGTGAGCATTAAAATATTTATACATATTTTAACTATGAAGTTGTATTTAGTATGAATATTATGGTGACTTATTTCGTTGCAAAATGCCTGGAGTGGTATATTGTTCTGTTGCTGATGATGATTTTTGGAACATACCATATGAACCAACCGATTCCAGTTCCAGCTATTGTCTAAGCAAGATTTTTCATGTAATTGATTCAATTGGTAGAGGCCAGTCAAATAAATATCCTTAGCACATTGTGTTTCAAACAATGTGTCTAAATCTCGAGATTTCATGTGAAAATTCATATTAAAGTCTCGTATATAAATAGTTGCAGCAGCTTTTATGTTCAGAAAACGTCTTAAGGCAGACAGGTCTGTCCTTAAAAGGTTCGTCGATAGCATATCTTTTATGGGACATTTCTACATCTATTTCAAAGACGTGTCGAGTATTCGAGTTGTGCCGGTGTCGGCATATCGAGGACATTGAAGGCAAAGCCACGAATAAGAGCCACGAATAAGCCACACACAACATCTCTGGATGATTAATTCATGAGTTGTGAGTGGTTTAGGCGGCTTGAGCACCGCAAATCCAGAATTAGGATAGAAATGGGTCCCATTGTTCTGGTTAAGGTATAAATTGAATACATCTGCGCGCTATACTGAATAATGCAATTATTATGTTTTTAGTGGCATACGGATTATTAAGTTTGATACTGTGGGAAATATTGCGGTTTTAGTTGGAGTAAAATAGAGTCACAATACGGGTGTTATATCGATTCTATCTATATTCATCAATCTTGCATTCTCTCTGCACTTTCTACTGTCAAATATTTGGAAAAATATATAGACTGCCAACCCATGACATGACACATGTAGGCTTCATTATTTTAAATGGAAGCCGTTTTCACCATCGAGCTCAATGTGGAAAAACAAATAAAATAAGGCCCAAGCTTGCTAATAATGGCTACAGGGATCATTGAAAATCTTAGAATTCTTACGAAATTTGAACAATTAATTAATATGCTTGGATTAATTCCTTGAGTACTTCTTTATCATTAAGAACATGGCATGGGTGAAGAATAATTTGGTACCAACCAGTCACTATACTACCCTTCTCACCAAAGACTTGCAAGAATTTTTTAAGTTAATTTAAAAAGTTAAAGTTATATTATAGAGTAGAAAGACTATAGAGACGATGCTTTATAGTTACAGCAATAAATGGCAGAAATACATTTTCTGTAAGCAATGAGTTAACGTTCTTTCTGCTACACCAATCTTTGTATACACCTCTATATTTGTTTTGGGATTTTTGGAGTAAATTCTGTATGGTCACATTAGCTACTTGTCTTGAGGTATGCAGAATAATTCTTCTCCATTATAAAACACTATGTTTGCCTACAGATACTTGCCAAAAAGCAGTTAAATAACTTATATATAACTTAATAGGTTGATAAATGAAAGTAGTTTCATATAACAATAGACATTTTACACTCCAAAAGGTATTTATTATGTTTTTTTTTCTGTTGCAGGTAAGTCTTTCTGCAATAAATAGTTCTGCAACCCCATAAGTGAGTAGATGGATAAATTATAAAATATTTGACAATATACCATTTCAGACTGACGTCTTTGACAGTTTTTTTTTCCGATCTCTGGCTGTTTTAACCCAGCGAGATGACTATTTAATTGTCTGGGTACCAGAATCTGTGACTCTGAAATCTTCAATCAACTAGGAGCTCTGGAATGGTCTATTATCAACAGTTCATTGAAAAGTTTCAATATAAATGAATTTTATTTCAACCAATAATGTAGGACTATGTTTTTAAATAGTCAAAACGTAGAAAAATTTTCATACTACCTACCATCTCTTTATTTCTATTACACTGAAATTCTATATACAGTGCTATTCAAAAGTCCTCTCCCCCCCTCGTATATTTTTTGAACGACTACACTTACATTAATGAAATTGGGAGGGTGAGAATAAAGTGTTGTAAGCTTCTCTACGAATGGTAACAGGTGACGTAATAGTAATAGATGACGTCACAGTGCCACTCTGGCCAATAATTTCAAATAAGACCCTGTGGCAAGTGATATCTCGTTTGAAAGGCATTGTTATTGGCTACATAGCCATATTAATTTTGTTTAGGCTTAAACTAATTTTGACGGATGAATTAAATAAGTACCAAAATTATTGAAATTATTTTTTTAAATTTAATCAATCAAATAATCAAATATCAACAATGGATTCTTATAGCAGTTTTTGTGTAATGTGGGTTTTGACTAATTTTATTTGTTATACATTCGCAGAATTTGAGTCTTCTGTCGGGGTCGTCATCCGAAAGGTGGTGCACCATTTTTAATTTGTATGGATGAAATTTATTTTTAGCCAACACTATTTGTACTGTACTTTTACTAACTCCACAGATAGACGCAACTTTAGTTGAAGGGGAAGTAGGGTTTACCACCATTTCAGCAACTATATCAATTTTTTTTATCATCACTAAATGTTGGTCGACCAGATCGTTTGGCATCTTGAGCACTACCTGTTGCTTCAAACTTGTGAAGAAGCTCCCTCGAATAAGTTCTCGAGATAGGGCTATCTGGGCATCTCTCATTAAATGAACGTTCCGCTTCATGGAGATTCATTCTAGATTCACCAATTATTAGGATAGCTGCTACTTTGTCGGCTTGAGTACGTACCATTTTGCCTATGTAAACTCTTAAACGTCTCGTTAAACAATTATAGAATTAAATATTTAAGCTATTTAGAAAAACTTTGCAAAGCAACAATTACTATTAAATTAACAACGTCCATTTTTTTGACAACTAACCAGAGGCAGACTGAAAAATCTTCAATATTTAAATGTGAAATAATAATTTTGGTATTTATTCAATTTATCCGTAAAAATAAGTTTAAACCCAAACAAAATTAATATGGCTATGTAGCCAATGTCAATGCCTGTCAAATGAGATATCACTTGCCATAAGGTCCTATTCAAAATTATTGACCAAAGTGGCACTGCAACTTCATCTATTACTATTACGTCACCTGTTATCATTCGTAGAGAAGCTTACAACCCTCCCAATTCCATTAATGTAAGTGTAGCCGTTCAAAAGATACGAGGGGGGAGGGGACTTTTGAATAGCGCTGTATACTATACCTCTTATTTCCATGAATAATTGTATCCATATTTTGCCAATCACTAATAATTGACTGACCCGTAGCAGGTCGTCGTTCTTACCTAGAGGTCGAAATAGATTACTTTGGATGTCACTGCCCTTAACCAAGTCCCGGAGTAATTTGTTTCAAATATCTCTGGCACCTATAGTTTATACCACTTTGACAAATTCATAAAATAAAATTCGATTCCTTCGATAATTGATTGTAACTTCTCTAATTCAATTTAAATGGTGAAATATCACCTTTGCTCAAAATTTACACTAACCAAAATTTTTTGTGACATGAGAAATGTTAAGGTTTTGGACGGTGATAGTGACTTTATGAGTTCATTCCATCTATTACGCTTTAATCCAGCTTTTGGTTTCACTTAAAACCAAAACTGCATAAATTTGAGATAGTATAGTTTAAAATTAAATCACATTTCATTTGTTTTCCAATCACTCTGCAACAAAAGCATCAGAGAAAATGCGATACTAATTACTGGAAATCCCGAACAAATTTAAAATAGATAGCAGCACCCAAACGAGATTATTAAGCAAGGGCATTATTTCCGGATATATTAAATAGAATCACCGAAGCATTAAGAGCTGCATGTTGGTGATAATAATAAAAGAAAAGTGTTTTGTTGATAGACGCTGGCAAAAATTCAGTGAAATGCTTTGTTTTCCATTCCATTCGAATGTGTGCTGCTAAACCGGTAGCGTTATTGGAGATTATGTCTTTGGGCTATTTTTTGCAGATCATCTAATGGGAAAAATATTATTATTATTCTGGCCTTGAATTTGGCAAACAGTTTCTTTGAGAAGGGTTCAATAAAACTCAAAGTCCAAACCACAATATTTAATATTGTCCAGCAAAGGACATTTAGGCTACAATAAAAATAGAAATGGTACACTTAATATAAAGATCTCAGTAGACAAGCCCTATTAGCCTTGAACAGACAACGTGTTATATCGAGGCTAGTACTAGAGTGCCACCAAGATTTAGCTGACGCCTCGGCAGATAACAATATTATCCTGAGGTGGGTTAAAGGGCACGACAGGAGTAAAGGAAATCGCATTGCTGATTCTTTAGCCAGGGAAGCCGCTGGACTGAAAATTCTAGGACCCAGTGACACCTACGGCCTAACGACTTCGACAATTGCGGAACTAGCCAAACGTTACACCCATGCTCAATCCCTTAAGAGATGGGATGGAATCAAAGGATGCAGTCTTGCCAGGATCACCCTGGGCGACCCTGGAAAGCTGGCGCCGAAGAAATATTTGGCGATGACCAGGAAAAACCTACGTTTAACAGTAGGATTTCTGACTGGTCACTGTCAACTAAGGAAACACCTCCATACTATGGGGTTAGTGGACACACCTCTATGCAGGATGTGTGAACAGGAAGATGAAACTGTCAGGCATGTCTTATGCGAGTGTCCGGAGTTATCGTCAATAAGAGAGTGTGTGTTCGGTGAGTCTTGGCCTACACCTGCCGATATAAAGGAGATGTCTCCTAGTGACCTGACCACCTTCCTGAGAAGGACAGGATGGACAATGACCTAGGAGGACAACTCCTCGGGAGGATGTACAATGGGTCACATGTGGCCTAAGTGCTGTGAGCCTACACACTCACCCTCCCCACTCTACAGATACAGAGAAAGATCTCATGAAATTTTTTGTTAAACTTTAAACAGAACTACTTATCATACATACATTACTTGATAAGTAATTCTGCTTAAAGTTTAACAAAAAATTTCATGAGATCTTTATATTAAGTGTACCATTTCTATTTCTATTGTAGCCTGATGATGGTAATTATTTACCAAAATAGGTAGCAACATAATTGTCCTTTGCTGAACAAGATTAAATATTGTGGTTTGGACTTCGAGTTTTATTGAACCCTTTTGTTTTCAAAAGCACATTTGAGATATGGATGAGCACTTGGAGTTTCATTGAATATTCAACTGGAAACTATTATTCCAGAAAGTGAAAATTGAATTGAGAAACAAGCGTTTATATATTTTCTATCAATTCAACTGACACTTCATTTTAATTATGTGTGTGCTTTTTTATCAAGTTTTCTTCCCACGTTTTTCCAAATTCCGATGATATCATCACATACAAAACAATACCGGAGGATGTCGCTTGGATTTTCACACCCTCAGCACTTTTTTGTCTTAATATGAGTTAATCCATGCGAGAAGTGACAGAATAATGCCGGTTGATAGTCGACATTAAGTCCTGACAGATACAACAAAACATTAATTATAATGTAATGGTGGTGACAAGGATCCGTGTTTTTGGGGAAGACCCACAATGGTGGCGAATCAGAGTAGTGGGGGATTTGGTAGACAGAGCGTTTTTAGTGGTTTTCCACATTGTTTTTGTTAGAAACAGGATATTGGGTGAAAAATATTCACATGCTGTCACAATATTTTGAAGTATTGTACGTGTGATAATTGACTCAAGTGAATTTTTGTTAATCCAAAATCTCATTGTTATCCATCATTTGCTATTATTATTGGATCCAGGATATACGTGGGCCACACTGTATATTTCAACAGTTTCATTCCAATTAATAAATGAGAGTTTGAAATTTGGTTTTGGGAAATTTAGTGATTTCTTGTTGAAAAATAAAGGACTATGATTCCATCTTATGGAAAATAAAAGACCACTTAAATGCGGATATTTTGATACCAACTTATTCGTCTTGAAAAATAAAACATTTGATAACATTGCGCCAATGTAGTGACTTTTATAATTTACTCACAATTATTGATAATTATTTTTAAAATCGCTTACGGAGATTGTATGAGTAAGACAGAGAGGAAATACGTAAACAAACCTGTATTACAGATTCCACCTGATTCCACCAAATAAGGAGATACGAAATGAATAAATAAAACCACACAGGGTTGAACCGACCTAATTTTGTGAGTTGATTTCCATATGTTGTTTTTTCTTTGTAGTATTTTGTACTGGATTAGCACACAGCGCTCCGATTAAATCTGACGACAACCACCCTTTATCATTAAAACGATCAATACAACAAAAATAACCTTTTGGGACGTATATTTCTTTGTTTAAATATATATCTATCCTGACTTCAAAAGAAACTGTCTGGAGATTTCTATTACCATCGCAAACAAAACAGATATTGCGTATTTGCGGTACACAATTAAACACACAAGAAGTCCCATCATTTCCTACATTATCCCTTTCAATGTCGGCCATAACCTGTCTATAACAATTTATATAAATAACCTCACCATTTTCCATATTTATTTGATGCAAATTATTATTCCCTCTACGATGGCAGGCAGCGTTCTGAAATCCCTTTGGAAGAGCGTTTAATTCCTCACAACGCCGAAATCCTCTAGGACGAACTCTATGTTCACAAACGTAACACTGCATTTCCTTAGCTATTAAATTCTTGACTTTGAAAAATCTCCAAATTGAATACGCACACTTCTAGCACACAGAGCGATTATTTATTAAAACTGGTCATTTGTAGCTGAAACTTGTTAGTCTACAATTAGATGGATACGCCCTTCTCTTTCATACTCCTATTACCTGTGGGGATCTGTCAGGTATAAATATTTGCAATCTATAATCTATCATATCTTTATACAACTGAAAAATATAATCCTATTATTTTGTTTCGAAGAAACGGGTATTCATCGTATATACAACTTTATTCACAAATCCGACTTTGTTTCACCGCAGCAGGTGGTGTCCTATTGAATGGTTAGATTATGTAATCGAATCGAACATTTCTGACAAATAAACTGATTTTGTGGGTTTATTAATTAAATTGCAACATTTGCGCAATGTTATCAAGTGTTCTATTTTTCAAGACGAATAAGTTGGTATCAAAATATCCGCATTTGAGTGGTCTTTTATTTTTCATAAGCTTGAAGCATAGTCCTTTGATCCATGTTTCAGTATCCAAATTTTATCGACTACTGTTTAATGTTCAATGTGGGATTTATAAACTTTTATTACTAAATCCCTAACGCCATTTGCCGAGTCAACGAAATATTTTGAAACGTTCTCCGCTTATTCATCAAACTGCTTTTGAAAATTTCTCGTAGGTATACATTCTAACCGATGTCATATACTTCCTCTTTATATGTTTTATATAACTGAAGCTAAATCCTCTTTGGCTGTACTACGGATAAAGTATATTATCCACACTGCGAGATTTACAAAGGGCATATAGTAAAGAAACAAAGTCCCTAATTTCATTTAGTCGTCCCTTTGGACGTAACAATAAACGTTCAATGTTGAAATAAAAGTTGCCATTAAATCAAAAGTTATCTCTCTGTCCCATATATATATATATAACTTTATAGTGGTGAATGTACAAAAGCGAGGAAGGAGAAAAAAAAGATAAACTTGATTATAAGTTGCGTGCTATCAAACGGTGTCACGCCAACAGCAACGTTTTTTTTTTCCTTTTTTTGTCGGCGCCCAAATTGAATTAGGATCAGAGGTGTCTGGTAAATTACAACGAGGTTTTTGAAGTTTCATTGATTTGAATAATTCATAAGCATGAGCGAATAAGTAAGTGCGTTTATTAATTGATATTTTTTAATAGAAAACAAGTTTTTTCTGTTGTTGACAATATCCAGAGTGTAACCAAGCGAAAAAGGGGGAGCTGTTTTATTACCGAAAAGATTTGTTCGATTATAAAATTGGTCTCACTTGTCCTAGATCTGGTATCTGTAGAGTGGGAAGGATAAGTGTAGGCTCATAGCACCTAGGCTACATGTGACCCATTGTACATCCCCCCGAGGAGTTGTCCTCCTAGGTCATCGACCATCCTGTCCTTCCCAGGAAGGTGGACAGGTGACTAGGAGATATCTCCTTTATATCGGCAGGTGTAGGCCAAGACTTACCGGACACACACTCTCTTATTGACGATAACTCCGGACACTCGCATAAGACATATGCCTAACAGTTTCATCTCCCTGTTCACACATCCTGCATAGAGGTGTGTCCACTAGCCCAATAGTATGGAGGTGTTTCCTTAGTTGAAAGTGGCCAGTCAGAAATTCTACTGTTAAACGTAGGTTTTTCCTGGTCATCATCAAATATTTCTTCGATGCCAGCTTCCCAGGGTCGCCCAGGGTGATCCTGGCAAGACTGCATCTTTTGATCCAATCCCATTTCTTTAAGGATTGCGCATGGGTGTAACGGCTAGTTTCGCAATTGTCGAAGTCGTTAGGCCGTAGGTGTGACTGGGTCCTAAACATTTTTGCCCCGCCGCTCCCTGGCTAAAGACTCGGCAGTGCGATTACCTTCACTCCTGTCGTGCCCTTAAGCCCACCTCAGGATTTTTCCTAGAAATGCCAATTCCAATTTGCTGGTATGTGTGGTAACATCCTTTGAGACTTAGAAGGTCTATTGTGCCTCATATCTTCTACTCAGTCCCTGAACCTGTTAGTTCTTATAGACCTATTTCTCGGAGGAATTATGAGAAATCTGCAGGCTTTAGTTCATAGTATCTTAGGTGTTGTGTCCTAGGTTCAGGTATGTGGAAGGAGGTTTCTATTCTATCCTATTTTGAATAGGGGAAGATGAATATAAAGCAACTGATCACAGCCATTTCTTACTTCCATGGGGAGAAAAATAACAATGTGAACTTCACTACAATGGGCATGATAACAGTCACTGAGAATCACTAAAATATTAATTTGATATAATTATATTATAAGCTACAGAGATTTCAAAGATTACATTAATTTTAGTAAAAATATGAGCACAAAATTTAACCATCCGCCATCTTATCTTAAACACCAATCAGAAGAGAGTGACGTCGTACTTTCACAAATATCTATGATCCGAACATCTGTTTTTGATTTACATTGTTGTTTGTTGGCTTTGCTTGGTTCATATCTTAAGTGTTTGCAGTTTGACTCATAGCGAAATATAATCTGTCTATGGTTTGACATTGACGATTTCACCACAGGACACAGATCATAGATAACCTATCGACACAGATCTCCTGTAAATGGTATTTACGAATTGATGATGTCATAGACAGACGCTATTACTATTCTAGCGTTTGGCGCATAGTTTGAAATATGTTTTGTAAAGTTGAATTTTTCCTTTAAAGACTTTTTTTCTTAGGGAAATAACATCTATTGTAGATAAAGTATATACGTGAGAGCATCGTGGAGCGGTTTTTCAAAATCAGTCATCATGCCTATTGTAGTAGGGAGGATTTCTCCAAGAAGGACATAGTGAAAAGACTGTCGAGCCTGCTGAGGGCTACTGGTATCTTCACATGAGTGGCACAACCAAGAGAACAAAAAGTGCTGAGGTGCTGAGGTGTCTTGAAACAGTGATTGTTCTGATCAAACTGTATTCAAACGGAAAATATAATTCAACCATTTTTATATCGATGGATATATTTATTGATTGAATATTATGCGAACAGTTAGTAGAGCAAAGATGATTCCAAAGAGAAAAAAGAAAATATTGAAAGAAAAAATATCCATATTGAATGAATGTTTGTTATTAGTTTTTTCATTAAAAATCCGAGCGAGGAGAGCTTTTGATCGTTTCTCTGTTGACAAAAGTCCTATTTAAACATATTATAAACCCCGCAGTGTATTTGATCTCGGTAGACATCAGCTTTAAATATCATTAAACGTCGTAAAATTCAATTTACCAGCTTCGAGCTCTTTGCCATCATCCCTTCTTCGTATAAGAGAGTGAGTCAAAAACCGAACGGCCTAAAAAAATTTTTAATACAAATTTCGCCGAAGGGACCTTACATCAATAATCCTGAAAATTTCACCGAGAAAAAGCTCCTTGGAATTAAATTATTCCACAAATCCATCAAATCATACAAAAGAATACAATTATAGGGCGCTGTTGAAATATAAAGACAGATACTGAAGAGCCGATCTACCAATTTCACAAGTAATTTATAGTAGAACCTGGTTAATCAAGAATACCTACTATAGTATTCACATCTTCTGTAAGTTCCTTGTGGCATTATTTATTATCTTTTGGGAATCAAACCACAATAATGTTTTTTTATAAGAGAAAAAATAATATAGTTTTCACGTTAAAAAGACAACTACTTCTTCAGGGTCTCTTTTTGTTTGAATGATTAAAACTAACTCACTACTCTTTGTTATCCACCTTCGCTATAGTTTGCCTCTCTGGGGAACTTGTACCCCTTCGAATGTATCTTCAATAGTTCAAGTATTGAATCTTGAGAATTTAAAGTCTCGGAAACATTTAATAAGTTCCGGAGATTGACCAAGGCTTAGCTGCTCCGAAGACCTTATTCAGTGGCAGAATTCTACAATCTATCCCAGATTTTTAAGTTATATTGGCACAAATCGCCCAATTTAATCATGTACACTAGCAAAAACTAGCCCTAGCGTGTAATAATTACGAACGCAATAGCCGACTTCGTAGTTATCTTTTAAAATAGCCAACTAGCAGCTTGTAAGCTCGCTCAATGTAGTTGACGTTATATCAGATGTTAAAAACAATCAAACTCTAACAGAAACAATCTTAATTTGAATTTACTTCGTATTCAATGGAACGTTTTAAAATAGACTTGTAGGCCCTTATGACCTCTATAATTCAGCTTCCATACTTCTTTGAAAGCCCTCTCCACATGCTACGTCGTCGTTAGAATTTAATTAAAAACCCCATGTCAATACAAATACCTAATACTGTATGAAAGATGCCATTGATCATTATACTCTTTGAAGTATCGCCGATATAGGTAGGTTGGATAGATTGAATTAAAACTGATAATATAATGTCTGGTAGGATACTTTGACATGCATGTACTATTTATTTTTTAAAAAATTCTTCTTAATTTGAATTATAAGAAAAGGTTTCTGCTAGATAGAAAAGTTATACAAAAGATCTTTGGATAAATGAGAAACTTTGTGACTGCTCCTACATAATAGTAATAGATAGAAAAGTATCTTGGTTGTGTCTACATAGTTACCAAGGAGATTTTTCGCAGTTTTAGACTGTAGTATTCAGAGCCTTTAAGGCTTAGGCCCTGAAGAAAACAACTTATAGAAGCGCGCAGAAGATGTTGTCAATACAGTAAAAAATGACTTTTAGTGAACCTGGGCACCTATACATCTAGATACATGCCAAAAATTGGGAATAAAAAACAAGTAATGGAAATTTGAATAATCCTGGTGACTCTGTTCTACATATTCGACAGTATTAAATTTGTTGGTTTCTGTAAATTTGAAAACCAAATATTTAGTATATTGGCCCGAGTGAATAAAAACTTAGCTTTTGCTGACAGTATGAAGTATAAGCTTTAGCTTTTACTAGGAAGATTTAGCTTTTGCTAATAGCATTTGCTTAAATTGAAGTTGCTTCCACTCACTAGCAAAAGCTAGATATTTTAACTATTTACTTAAAGTTCTTATTTGGTGAATCATCCAAAAAAATGTTTTTGATACTGATAAGGCCTATATTATTATTCGTATTTTTATGACCAATCAGTCGGCCGTGAAATTCGATAGACTGTATGTGTATGGAAGAATAAGAAAACCCTGTTTTTTAAAAAGTATGGCTATAAAAACAAATAAATGGTATGAAGAGGTAAAAGCAAAATTGAGTATTTTTTCGCCGAATACTATAAATTACTGCTTTGCTGCCATTTGATAAAAAAAATATTTCAGGAGCAATGTCGATAGGTCCTATGATGGAATAACCTCAGCCATCAACGTCCAAAACTGAAGAATTTATTCCACCCCTACCTAATGTTTACCAAAAATAGTTAAAAAGGCAGAAATTTGGATAAAATTTCCTACAGAAAACTCGACTGACCAGGCAATCAACGGCATATTGTTGTTCTATGGACTCCTTCTTCTTTTCCGATCCCTGTTTGAAATCCAGGATCACTTAGAAATCGCAAAAATATTTGCATTTGTTTTCTTTGGACTCAATGCACCATCTCTAGTCTCCACTTTAGGCTCCAAAAAATGGTTAGCTATCCACTCAATATTTTCTTCAGTAAATCTATACAGACCGTGGTAATCTTCGGCACAACTTTCTTTTCTTTCGGAATAAAATTTCACAGATCTCATATTCATAAATGCGGCCATTTCTGCCAAATTATTCAACAATACTAAATTTTTAAGCCAGGGTCTAACAAGCTGGCAAAAATGTAAGCTTAAGTTTAAGCTTTTACTGAATTTTGATTCACACTGCTCATTGTATTTCTAAATAATGTTATTTTCTTCAACTTCTGATATCAATTAAATTTTGAGGATTTTTCTTCATCTTCTATTTCTTCCAATAATCATTGAAAACATCTAAGAGTATTTTCCAAGTTTATTCATTTGTAGGCTAGTGCTACTTGAATGAATTTCTATTGAAATTAAAAACAAATTCAACATAAATTTAACGAAATTCGTATAGCAGCCAACATGAAAAGATGGAATATTAAGGAAAACTTTGTCCCTAAAGCACTGACTGTTGAGTCAAGGGTTTTTGACATGACATCAACTTGTCAATGGTGAAATTTCAAAATAATTTCAAGTCGAAAGCTCCGTTAATTTCCTTTCGAGGTATTTCATTAGAACTACACAACATTGGGGAAACTAATTCATCAACAAAATACATACCGTTACCGGTATACAAACGTTGAGCTAGTCTAACCTTTCGCTACAAACGTTTACCTGAAACTCTGCCGCTTAAAAGTTTCTCTCTACGCGGTAAAAGCTAATAAGCACTTTATTTAATTGAAACACTACACTTTGGTGAAAAATCGAATTATTTAGCGGTTATGGCTCTCTCGCGTTTTCTGTGTATTCGCAGAATTTACTGTAAAGGACGTTTGTTTTTAATTAAAACTTTTAATGCTTCTCGTGAATTAAAAATGGAGTTAATAAGAAGTGACATATTTTTCTCATACTTATCGAAAATAACGATAATTGATAATAATGTATCTAAAGTTGTTATAGTCTATTTTTATAAAACCTAATTTCTAATGCAACGGACATTTTATAGGTTTCTTCCAACCCACAAGTTGTGTAAAATCACGAAACGGTTTCAGAACCGTCAGGATCGATTATATGCGCAGGCGTTAACTTCACACGGTTACATGTCTATAAAAATGACTGCAGTATGAAAGTATTAAGCACAATTTTACATTACTTTCAAAAGCTATAACTCCAGAACGAAGTTATCAGTTTCGAATTTTCACTGTGCAATATGTTTGAGTCCTTGCTTTTGTTTACCATGTTGCCATTTTCAAAATTTGTCTACATTCTAAGTAAAATATTACTGAAAATACCACTTTTTCCAAATTCATCTTGTAATAACTTTGTAAATGAAAACTTTTCCATAAAATTTTGTTAGTTTACATTTCTGATGCTTCTGAATCCAGTGGTATAGTCATATTTGGGAAAAAAATTGCCTAATGTACTTTTGTCTTTTTTGGCAAAGAAAAATTAACATAGAGGACCTTGAAAACAGTAATTATGCTATGAAAATTTGTGCCAAAATACTGTTTTTGATACTGAATGAAAAAAATTTGAAAATGCGGATTTCACGGTGGTGCTTCCAAACAAAATGGGTCATACTGTATAAGTAATTATTTGGTAAAGCACCCAAATGATGTATTAAATAGATATTAAATATTTTCCCATTAATGAGAATACTTCCACCCTGTCCTTGGCCGGTCCCTCCACTTAATCTTTATTGGGGATATAACGATATTACTATGGTGACTTTTACGAACGATACAGCAATTCTGACGGAAGATAACGATCCCATTAAAGCTTTAGTTAGAATCATTTGAACACACTACGAAGTTTGTTAAAAAGGAAAAAACTGACGTAATTGGCCAAAAGTTATCACAAATATCTTTAACGATCACTATTCAAAGGAGGCTTTTGAACATCAAAGTCTAACTGGAAAGTTGGCATTTTCATCGATCTGTTTCAATTTGACACTATTTTTGCGCTTACCCACTTTTGAATTGATAAATAATGCAAAAAATAAGTCATTTGTAGGTTATGGCAGGTGTTTTTAGACGAGAAAAAACTTAACGCGATTGAGTTCACGGAAGGGGTGGAAAATGGCCCGCTAAACCCTGGAAAACGAGTTTCTCGCTAATATCGGGCTAAATATGCGAATTAGAGAATTTTTCTTCAGATAAAAAATAAAGATCATCTTATTATCACAAAAGTGGTTACCGTTTTTTTCAAAAATTCGATAGCTATCGAGTTAATGAGACCTAAAAGTCTCCTCATTTCAGCTGCTGCTGCTCTGCCTGTAGGAATTCTGCTGTCTATGCATTAACTTGTAAGCGGCGGACTAATTGTTCCATAACTCGGCAAAAAATTGATAATTTCCGATGATTCAAAGTTCATCATAATGGGAAGATTCGTAACTATCATTCCATGTGACTTGCAGCTCGTTCGTACTTGACAAAAATATTCAAAAAAGCGGTCAAAGTTTTTTTCCACAAGATTTTGGGACTATTTCATAAATTTGATAATATTAAAAAAAAAATAGTTTTTTATCCCAATTTTTTTTATAATGGAACCTTAGGAGGTCTTGAATGATCTCAGAAATTTTTTTTCAATATCTTTCTTGCGTTTTGATAAAAAATTCATTTATTTGAAACATAATTGAAATGTTAAAAATGAACCGTATATCTATATAGTTTTAGTTGTTTATTCAAATTTTCAATAATTCAGTAATGCAATAGAATTCAATACAATAAGAAAATAATGATATCATGCGAATAAAGAAATCTTGATAAGTGATTGAACACTTGTTTCCAGTACAAAGAAGACATTAAAAGTAAAATAGATACAATAATATAATAATAATAATTCGATTACAAGTAAGATCAACTGTAATAATGTAACACAATTGTGATAAAAGAATGGACAGGACAATGAACATGTAGGATTATCTTGAAGCCGAGTATATAAGTATTTACGGAAGGGAGGGGAGAAAGGGAATTTATTCATTTTCAAGAAGGTTATTGAAAAAGTTACGTGGATTGGAGATGACGTAACATTTCAATTTTTCTTTAAAGACATGAATGTTGAAAATCTCCTTCAGTTCTTTGGGTATAACAACATAGAGTTTCGGGGCAACAGAAGCATAAGACTTCTGTCCAAATATTTGAATATCCAAATATTTGAAGTAAACTAAAAATCTTCCAATTTGCATACATACCACTACATACAAATACGCTTAGGTCGCAAATCTAATCAAGTAAGCGATGCCTGTCAAATTTAATACAAAAGTAGTTCTTACTTCAAAGAAGATTCATGTAGTTTCATGAGATTTTGGTCTTCCCACGATGAAATTCCCGAGTTTTCTCATTAACCTGTGCAACAAACACGATTATATATTATGTATACAACTCGGTAACGTCTGGTTCAAGCTACTTGAACATCTATTTAGATATATCAACACTAACCGAAAATATATCAGTCTAAATTTACGTACCTGGTTTGATTTCAAGTATCAAGACACTGTTTGCAATTTATATCGTCAGTACGCGAGCGAAAGCACTTTATTATTAATTCGATGGCAAACACACGAAGGGAATGTTCGCATTAAATGCAATTTAGTACGTGAGGCTTCCTTAACTGAGTTTTGTTTGTCGGTAAATATTGGAAAATAAAATCGTCGATCTAGGGGTAACCGTTTCAGGGCCGTCGCAAAAACTTTCTACACTCTAAAAAATGTTGTCACTGGCTCGGTTTATACAGTTGGGAGCCACTGAATCTACCGGGGATTCTGGACAACCAGCTTGGAATCTGTCTGCATGGTCTTATCATTGAAAACTACTACAGAGTGCTGCATAACTCCTGATAACCATGTGGTAGCTTAGGCACAGTTAGACTCTGTTTTAACTTGGCCATGATCATTCTGGCTCCCTAAACGTTTCTGGGTACTTGAGCTATCCGCGATGCGGCTCATTTCTTAACCAATTAAACATCCTCCCTTCCATGTATTCCTCCCTGCTATAACTGCTCTAACTGAGGTCTATTAGATGTGTGCTATTTGTTCAAGGTTGCACATTGGTCTCCAAAAATTATTTGTCTGCTTCAATCCACGACCAAATGAGAAATGGGTTATGATACCGTTCTTTATGTATCAATGTCCTGCAGCTTAGATCCACGTTGCACTGCCCCCTTTTGAGCAGGTTTTTAATGGGACAGGACCTGTTATATAACCTGTGATAATTCTTAGCCGCTTTCCTATGATATTCAACAATACGTCGGCCTCACTAACAACAATTTATGTTCGACAAGAACCAGTCCTTGGAAGCACAAAGAAAGTGGACATTTTGATCGTACAACAGCTTGTACGTGAGTCCAGGCTGATTCTAATATAATCCCGCGGAATAACCTTTCTCTTAAACTATTGTTAAAAATGTTCTGGCATTATCTATTTAATTTAGGAATATGCATTTCAACACTGCTAACCTGCACCTCATATTCAAGTTTCGGAGTGGAAGAAAATAAATTTCTGTTCGTTATTTTGGCTTGTATGATACCACCGTAATATTTCACAAATTATGTTTTCACAAAACTGACAAGCAATATGAGATAATATATTATCAAGAAAACGAAACGTGCTGAAACTTGTTCGGTAGAAAGACCATCCCGAATTTCGATGTGATTTATAAGCTTTGCAGCAGTAAGCAGAACCTAACCTTTCGACGAGCAGAGATGTGTGGAAAGTTATTTGAAAAAAGCTAGCCGATACCAGTTACTTTATTTATTACTGATACTGTTTGTGGATGGTAATTTTAATGGTGATTCAGTTATTTTCAAATTGAAAATTATTATTTGTTGAATGATTTGGATTAATTAAGAATTTAATCTCGATATTGCAAGATATATTTATCATGTTGATGAGATCCTCTCTAAAGTGCTTTCATCCATGTTTTGCAGATGTTTCCTTAGTGCCCTGTGTCCAATCACCAGGTCGGTAACAGTCTTCAAATGTCTGTTACCCAGTTTCAATAGCCTTGTTCAGCTCTTTGTATAGAGGTGCCCACTGCTCAGTTGAGTTGGTGTTAGCTATCTAGCCAGTTCCCGATTCACCCTCTAATGCATTGTGATTTCACAAAACTGCTCCGAACCTATGGAGTCTGCTTTAGAACCTTCTTTGACTACCTGGTCCGCCATTTCATTACCTGCAATCGCCTCATGTACCGGCACCGATGTTAAAGACACTTTGTGGCCTCTTGTCAGCCTGTTAAGGAATTCTTCACAGCTCTTTTCAACAGTCTTGACCGAGTTATTGGCAGTGAATATTTGAATTTGTTGTCCTCTTCTGATGTTTCCATGAATACCTACAGGCTATAGCTGCAGTTGTCTTCGCTTGATAGGCACTTCCTAGATCCTTTTGAACCAGCCCCAATGCCATATCACCTTGGCAATTAACAATGGCAACAGGGTGTGATTGAGAAGCTACATTCCTTCCATATGAATTTTTATTGGGATTAAATGAAAATAAATTTTTGGATTATTGGCTCATCTCTACAATAAAAATACGTTCGTTTCGTCGGGTGTTGATGCCATGCTGTTTGCCTACCCTCATGAAAATTATTCGACGAGTCTCTCGTGTGTTTGATGCATGGCCTGCTATAAATACATACATCAGCCAACCCGAAACCGTATTAACGGATAAAGGTAATCGGGTTGTGCAGCTCCCTCTCGACAAATGTTTCCGGCTTGGTTCTCACCACGGCGTACACAGCGTCGTGACGTTCCACCAAAATTGGCTTTATGAATTCTGATAGGACTCATACCGCCGTCATAGCGTGAATTTCTAACTAAATTCAAATAGATCTATTGGATATGCCACCGAATGGAATTGAAAAGCATATCGAAGTGTGTTATGCTGAGTCTCGCGTTTCAGAAAATTCAAAAATAATTACTTATAATCCATATAAGACCAAACAACAAAACTTCTTATGTTCACTTTATTATCCAAACAGTTTTTCCATTATAAGTTTAAAAAGATCTAGGAGTATCTAACGTCAGTTCTATGTCGATGTAGAGGAATCAAATTAGGTGAATTGTTTGAAAAATTACAGGAAACTAACTTCCTGTCAGTATCTCAATCCGAATGTATTATTCACAAAGTTCTCAGTGCACAATAACAGCCATTGTCACGGCTGCTACTAGCTTTTGGGACATTTAATTTGAAACACGACTCTTTGTTAGATAGAGAATGCCTCCTCTTTTCCAGGCTTTGTAATTAATTTAAAATGTTTGTAACTGCTTTCGTGTGGCCAAAACAAAAATTCGGATTTCTTCAAATCGATTTTCGTACACAAAAGAGGTGCAATTATTTTCTCTACCATTAGATAATTGGGAAAAAAGGAATGGGAATAAAGAAACTGTCGAACTTTTCGACGAAGTAATTAATGAATCATATTTTTATATTTCTTATATACTGTTACTTTTTTGCGTATAGTTTTAGACCCACGCCGAATTAAAATTTTTATTTCCTACACCTATATCTGCTTATATAGAAAACGCGGGTGAGTTATTGCTCATGCTGTAAATATTCAAAGTGCTGGACGTCCTAAGGTATAAGGAACGTGAAACTTAATGTTGTATTGACTGTTGCAAATAATCCTTATACTATCGCAAATTTTGCCCAAATGGTTCAGTCAATCATCAAAATTGTGGATATAGTGGAGTGAAGATAATCTTCGCTGGATGACTGAAGGTCATTCTCATCCCACTGTATGTATTCGAGAAAATCACATGTAACTAGATGGCGCTAAATTTTTTAATATGGCTGCTATAGCGGTGACTCTCCTCAATAGGAGAACTCAATGAAGTATTGCTGATCTGGATCCCTGGACATTCTGGCATGGAAGGAAACGAGAAGGAAGACTTTCTTGCAAGGGAGGGTGCCGCACGTGTTTCTATCGGACCAGAAACTACAATTGGCATCGCAATAAGTTTTGCCAAACAAACACTAAATACCTGGACAGCAAGAAAAGCTTTAGACTTCTGGCATAATTTACCAGGATTGATTCATTCAAAGGCTTTTATACATCCTTCGAAGTATGTCTCCAAACAAATGTTAGACTATAGCAGGCATGACCTACGTTGTCTAACAGGCAACTGTCATCTGAATCATCATATGCTAAAACTTGGACTGTCGGAAGATCCGACTTGCCGTCTTTGTTTGGAAGGTGATGAAACAGCAGAGCATATAATTTGTGCCTACCCGCCGCGGCTCGAAACAGGTATCTGATGTTTGGCAGGGTCTCTCTCTCTCGCCCTCGGATCTGAAATATCATTCACGAAATAAAATATTCGGCTTTGTTAAGAAGCTGAACTTGTTTGGTGAAATCTGAATAGGTGTGAGCCACAATAGATTCTTGTGAGTCGCAGTGGAGGGCCTTATAGACCCACTCACCACAAACCTAACCTAACCTATAGCGGTGAACAACAAAACATTCTGTAAGGTTGTTTGATGATGTTTAGTTTTTTTGTGTTTTTCGAGGCGTTTTTAGTAGGTTTGGCAGGCTTTTCTTTATTTTTGTAATTTCCGTTATTTACTAAACGTGTTTGTGTGGTAGTGTTTAGGAAAATAAGTCTAAGAATGTTGAAAATTGAAGTAAACCTTTCCAACCTAATGGAAGATATTGGAGTCAGAAGCAGACCACTAGAAGAAGGTAAAGCGGTTTTTAAAGCGGGTCATATAATATATTATGTGGCCTAGATGGCACAAATTCAAAAAACATAGAATAGGATTTTAGCCACTAGTACATTTGTAACACTACAACCTTTACCACGTTTTTATTGTGTTGTAAGTGCACCGTGTGATTGTTTTTATCTCAGAAAAGCACTTCAAATACTTAGATATTTTATTTTACCATTTAGACTAAAATTTTTAAGTAACACTTTTTGTTGTTCATAAAACAAGAAAATTAATTCCGTTTTCTGTAACGATGTTCGCATTCTGGCTTTGTTGTTCACCTCTATTGAAGTGTGAAAGAAAATTAACAAATGTCGCCCACTTCGTAGTTTTCGGCAATTGCGTCGATTGAAGAGATAATGTTTCCAAACTTTTCCGCCAGACCTTTGGTAGCTACCCTAAGGATCGTATAAATTTTACCTGATATAATGTTGTTGGCTTCAGGAATTAGTTAAAAATGCTTCAATAAAAATTAAGGACAAAAATAGTAAGCAGAAACTCAATAAGCGCTTGGAAGCTTCATTTGAAATTCCACGATGATAAAACGTTTGTTCGATTTCCACTGTATAGTTTTGAGTTAACGCTTGCATAAATCTCACGAGAGACAAAATTGCTATCGCGATGATATTGATATATTTCAGTTCTATCTTTCTTTTGAGTGCCGAAGATTTCTACGAAATTCGTATAACTACTCTTTTATGCCTTATTAAAACGCATGGGAGCTCGTAAAAAGCCCCCAAATCGAATTACACTTTTCTTTCATCTCTCTAAGGGAACAAATCATAATAAAAGCGTCATTATATGGAATGATATCAACTTGAAAGGATACACAGTTGAAAATTGGAATATTTAAGAGTCTTCATGAGAAAGAATCCGAAGAAATTGTGATTTATTGAGTCGGCAAAAAGTAAATCATTCTAGAAATTGATGAAGACCATCTTGTGCTGACCAGGGTCCATTCTTTTATGATGCCTTAGTTGAAATGTGAAATTTAAAGTATCAGTATCAGTGATGACTCTTAAGATTGATCCTGGCTATTTAAATCCAGATTACGAATAAGATTTTTTTGTGTGAATTCCAATGCACTTGGAACATTTTAACTGTGTAAATTTAATGCTTCTATTGACTTGATCTTTATACAATACACTAATGGTCACCAGAAAGATTTATTGAACTTTTATCGGTTCAATCTAATAAATTGGAGAGTCGTGAACTGTCTTTCTCTAAACCGTCTGATATACTTTACCAGGAAACAATGTGAAAATGTGAAAAAAAAGTGGTTTTTAAACTTGTGCACAATTCGTCTACATCTTGAAGAAGAATCACTCACATATGTATTGGAAAATACTTTGTGTAAACTTAGTGTAAACCATACATCATCTATGTTTTAGCCCAAAAGGCTCATGATAATCTTTTTGGCCAACTCTGGCCAGGAATATTTTCCCAGAAGGCTGCACCACGTACCTTTCCCTATTGGATTGCTTCAGCACTCAGTATTTCAAGATGTTCCCTTAGATCGCCTTAGATCTTCTATCGGCATTGTCCAGAGCAATAGTACGTACATTGTATGAACAACTCCAGCCGCCACTGGATTGTTAGTTGATTTTGATGTGGGAGAATCTAAATGTATACTGTTTTCGGTGCCTCCATGTTAAATTATCTCATCCTCTAAATCTCATGCTTGATAACGTGAATGTCCACAACATGCATTAGATTAAAATGTCAATTAAGTTTATAGTGACCAAAGATCCTTGCAGTTAATACGTTCTACATATATTTGCGAAGTTAACTTACATGTCTGATGAGATTGCACGTTCTAGACACCCTCTGAGCATGCTTGTTGAACAGATTCAATTAAGTCCAGCGTCAAGTTATTCAATTATTGTATCAGTAACAAATTTCAATGAAGGTGCCTTCGTTTATCACTTATAATTATTCATATTGTTTATGGCTCCTCTTGAAAATTAAAATTGAAAAAAGAACTTGCGAATAAAAAGAAAATTCCAAATACTCGGAATATCACAATTCTCAATCCACATAAACTTTTCTGAGAACTTCCAAACGAAAAGAGATGTTTGATATATTATTATAAGAGGATTGCATCCCCTTTAGACCACATTATACTGTAGAACCTTATTGCCTGTCACTCGGAAATCATCTATATGACCGCTGGCAAAACCATATTGCATTTCCAAAAGCTCTTTGAGATGGTTTTCATGCCGCAGGTTTATGGTACATTGGCTGCCGAAACGAATTAGAGCTTTAGAGCTTTGTGAAAAAACTCTTCGACAATAAAAAAACAGAAATCGCTACCAAGCGGATGAAATGAAATAAAATACCGAAAGAGGTTTATTTCTTTTAATTGCAGTTTGGGGCAATTTCATGTGGAAACATATTCAAATACTATTCTAATTTCCCAGCAATCAATAAAAATATATTTATAAGCATGAGGGTATTTATATTCCGAGGCACAGTAATTTCATCGATAACCAGCAAAACTGTTTTTGAGATATGTTACGTTGACAGTTATGGAAAATGTTCACAGTTCAATAGAATTCCCAAAATTCCTAACGTGATAATGTTTCATTTCCGGAAGAGCAAACAATTCAACGTATAGTGGTGAACAAAATATTAAACGTATAGTTTGGCAGGTTTATCTGAAGCTACGGGGCATCGGTAAGAGTCGAGGAAACATGACGGATATCTGTCATAAACCTACAAATGGCGTACGGTACCTATTTTACCAAGTAAAATGGGAAATAGGAAGGTCACTAACAATACCAACGCCACTGGATAAATAAATATCAGTCAATTGACGAGGTGGGAGGGAAGAACACACGCACGCGCTTGCCAATAAGTAGTCAGCTGGTCAGGCTTTTCGATAAAAATCACCAGGAAAAGTGCTCATTTTTTAATATTTTATGAATGGGAAAAATAATGTTATTAGAAAAAATCCAAGGAAACAAGCACATTAAAGAACGAACGTTCAATCATACTGTTAATATTGTTAATAACAAAAAGTTTCTAATTAGTATCACTACATACTTAGCACCTTAGCTCTTTCATAGTTAAACGTGGCAATATCGAATGTTTTCGACTGCATTTCTTTCACGGCTTCAGATAACCCTGCCAAAGTATACCTAAGCTACTTTTAACAATACACCGAGGAAAAGATTTTTTTGTGACAATCAAAATCTTATTATGTCTAATAAATATGATTTTTCATATGGCCTAACTGATATTCAATTTGTCGTTAAGAAAGGATTTGTTTCAAGTTCGAAAAGTAATATTGTTGATGAATAAAAACATATTCATTGCCATCAATAAAATGAGTTATCTATCGAAAATTACATTTACTCTTGTAAAAATGTATCATATTTGTCTCAAACATTTGTTGAGGTATACTGACAAAATAGTTATATTAATCTTTGGAAACATTTAAATTAAATGAAGTAGTTTTCCTCCAAATGACATTAAAAGCGTTCTTTTGATGACACTTGGCAGGCAGAAAAAATCCACTTTTACTGCCTAGGCAGAAAAAGTTCGTTGCTAGGCAACCTTCCAAGTAATAATTTAAATCAAACTGGTTATTAAAATTGACAATGACATTAAGAAAACTCAAAATGATGCTGATGATAATAAACTGGTTCTTTTGCGTGGAATTGGAACAAATTTGAAGAAAAAATTATATGTTCCACACGGCAGATAAGCAGATTTGATGCCTTGGATGGAATCACCAGCCGCGGCATTAAATCTTTTTATGCTTTTATGCCTAGTAAAACAAATAACTAGTTTCCATAACAAATACTTATTTTTGCAAGCTAACTATATTGTTTTATTATGAAAAAACTACTTCATGGCAGAATGTCATTTCTTTATCATAAAAAAATGTATTGTATCGGTAAAATATATTTCTTCACCATAAAAAAGTATATTTCACAAATATTTGTCTAAGCCGTTTCCAGACTAAGTCGAACAACAAAGTTAACTTTCGTTTTGTATGGTGTGGACTAGTCGATCGAATTGGTCGATGGTTGCTCTGGACACTAATTGAAATTACAGTATTTTTATGACAAACATGTTTAAATCTAATAAAAATCAATGGTCTCTATTTATGCATAAAACTGTTTAGTAGGAAAGCAGGATAGGAATAAAAAACTTGCTGCTGAATATTTTGATCTATTAAAAAGAAAACTATACATTTTTAAAATAGATACCCTACATTCATAAAATAGAAACCATACATTGTTAAAATTAAACATACCTACATGATCTAAAACATAACCAACAATGGTATTCATCAGATAGCCTTGTCTATCCTTGAGTGTGCACATTAATACTTTCCCAATAGTAGTTTTTTGGATTTCTTGGAGTAGATCTGACAGGTTTAATTAAGAAATGTGTATGTTTGAGGTACATCTCGCTTGCTTGTTACTTCTACCTACTTGAATATAATTGTCATTTATTTCCTCACCTTCAAAATCTCACAATTCTTGTAATCGCCATGAGCTTAACAATTCATTCATTAATTCTATTATTAAACTTATTTTTGTCCAGAGCACTGTAACCACGAATACTTCACAAAAACAAAATAATTAGTAAAATTGCAAAAACTGATCTAATTTCAGATGCAGACTGACGCCAAACCACCTATACATACAGGTGGTGACCGTTACTGAATAATGAGAATTCTTTGTTTCAATTTCCACATAATTTGTTGGCTAATGTGATTTCTCACGGGTGAAGAAATATGTGATTTGTAGCAAATAAGTTTTTTTTTTTCGTAACAATAAATGTACAATTATACTGAAATACTTATTTTTTCGGTATAAAGTAGATCTTATTTGAGGCTAATAATCTATAGGCTCAAAACTTTCCAATGATTTACTATGAATATTTAATTTGTTGTTTTAAAGTGATGGAATATTATTGAAGATGTTAGGTTTTTTTCTGGGTAATGAAAACAATTTTTACCCGAATAGCATTATTATATTTTATAACAAAATATTATATTGTGCTTCGTAGACTTTTATAGTTTCTGGAGAACAATTGTATGAAGGTGTGCATGAAGGAGAACAAATTTTTTCACATTAAAGAAATTTCACTCGAATAAATCCTTTTTTTATATCAAAATTTCCCAATATTTTCACGTTAATGCTTCTTAATAATAAATAAGCCAAGTTAATTTTAAACAAAGGGGGTCAAACAAATCAGTCTATTTGTCTATAAATAAGTCTTCTCTTGGTGTACTCTGTTCAAAAAGATATAAAAAACTGTACTGTCAAATTACGATATCCTTTACAGATAAGTGCACTGATTTTACTAACCTTCATAAAAACAGGTAGATATTTAATTTATTCAGCAAAAACATCAACTTAGTTCGTTCGTCTACTACACAAAATTTAATGATTATTCATGTTTTCGAAATACCCTTACTCCAGTAAAGTATTATATTTATGAGTCGATTCAGCACGCCCAACCCTCCATTTACATCTTAATACCAAACCCTACTTTACCCGGCAAAACATAATTCACACAAGTCTTGTCTTTTCCCTTTAATTAACAAAGATACACCAATAAAATTATAATTTATTCCGATGAAATGACCACACCACTATGTTGACATTTGACGTTTTCCATACAGGTTGCCTGAAAAATAAAAGATTGGGGATTAATAAATTGGAATAGTTCTTTCAAACTTTACAATAATGACGTGAATATTATAAGTTTGTAATATTTTGTTTTGTTTTCCTACTGTTCACAAATCTCACACTGCTTCTTATCGAACGACAATAAATCTTCTCATTAGAAAAACAGAGTGATAACAATGCAAAATCCAGGAATCTTATCCCTGCTCGGTTATCGTCAGTCACGGGGGAAATTTCCTGTAAATGCCCGGTAGGGAGACCCAAGGAAGACGAGTTGAAGAAGTGGGACCAATAAATGTCAAGACTAGAGTACAGTTTCGTCTGGATATAATTAAAACAAAGTATCCAGGATGTTTTTCTCTAAAGATTGACGCCTTGCCACTAAGAACTTTCCAGAAAAAAATCTGCGGAGACGAAAAACAAGTCTGGTGTAAAATTGATCGAGAAAATGGAATGAATTTGAAAACTGATTGAAGACAAATGGATTCTTTGTGAAGTTGATGACAAAGAAAGATGGGACATGTCGATAACATTTTAGTTTTAGAAAAACACTAATGTACGGGAAACTGTGAGGAAGCAACTACATTTCATCAGTCGAATCTTTGTTAAGTAGTACCAGGTTATCCACGCGAAAGGGCCTCAGAGCGGTATAAAAACATATGAACGCTAATACGCTTCATAATACTTTTTATGGGCACCTCAAAAATTGTATCGCCATTGTGTGAGTGAAAGAGAGCTATAGAACAACAGAGAAACTATGTCGCATTCCCCTATCCGTAGAGAACAAATTGAGTCTAGAGTGGTCACTGCTGCTCTTATAATATGGAAGATATACACACAACTAAACTTATATGGAACCAGTCAGTATTTGTGACTAAAATATTTTGTAGTTGAAGTTAAAGTTGAGGTTTTTTGCTGTAAGTGAGCATGATAACAAAAAATAAACGACTGTACATAATTATTATCTCTCAAATTTCGTGTTCAGTAGTAAAATCACGTTATTGCGGTCCAAAGAAGATAATTTTGCCTTATGTTGGACTAACAGATGTACAGAGGGGAAAATTGTTGGGAATGCCACAAAGAGACGTAGCAGAGATAGTAGAAGCGTAACACAGGGTGCTGTATAAAAACGTATGTAAGGTATTTGGAACTTGGAACTTCCAAAAATAGACCCAGACAAAGTCGTCAAAAAGTTACAACTGAACAACAGGACCGCTTTGTGTGCCAAATTGCTAGAAGAAACTCAAATGTGTTTCTCATCCAGAGCTGAAACGACAACTTCCAGAAGCTACAGGTGTGAATGTTTCAGTTGAAACTATACGAAGAAGACTTCGTGCTCCAGGGTTGTACAGCAGGAGGCAGTTACGGGTTCCAGAGTTGTCCAGGCAAAACAAAACTGCCCGGCTAAATTGGTGCGTCAACACCAAAACTGGACAATTGAAAATTGGAAAAATGTTCTTTTTTCAGATGATTTTAAGAATTAGCCTTAGATCAGATGATCGTCGAATTCGGGTTCTCATGCAGAGCTCCAGGAAGACAAGCTAGACTCCAGACTGCCAGATCTATCCCAAAATATAAAGGATGAACAGTAATGTTTTGTGGAGGTATTATAAGAGGAACAAAAAATCCTTTGCTACCTCTCCAACAAACTTCAACCGGACGAAGGTATGTTGTTTTGGTATTAGAACCGGTAGTTAGGCTTTGGCGAGGTGCAGTTGGGGATAATTTTATCTTCATGCAAGATAGCGCACCTCCCCATACTAGCAGAGTGGCTCGGGAATTTCTTGAGACGGAAGGTGTCACCATTTTGGACTGGCGGGAACGGCTTAAAAGAAGAATTAGAGCTCGTCGGAACTCTCCAAGAAATATCGCACAGCTCATTCAAGCAGCGTTAGGAGAATGGGAAAACATACCGCAAAAAAATGTTGTCAGTTCAATCAGAAGCATTCCAGCGCGAAATGAAGATTGCATAAGGGCTAGAGGTGGCAATACGGATTATTGAAATTAATGACTTCCTATTTTTTTCTTGTTTTCAACTAGTTAATTCAAATCTACTTAATTTTCAGAAACCAAAAAAGAAACCATTAGGTTTGTTTTGTAGATTATAATTAATTCTTTAATCTGTATGTGAAAATTTTTTATTAAAATATTGGAAAAAGAATGAACTCCATTTCTAAATAAATTATTTTCATATATTCCTTACATAATACAAAATAATAGGTGATTCCATATAAGTTTGGTTGTGTGTATATTTGCCGAGCCTCTATACGTATTCGTATACGTATTCGTAACAAATGGTATAGTAAAATAGAAATATCTGGCGAAAAGTAGAAGTTTATTTGTTGAACTAATGTATAATACCATGTAAATTGAAGCTTTTAAATTCCGCTACACAGCAATTTGTAATACAACTCTCGAACTCTAAACATAGAAATCCTTTGTGCGAACCGTGTTATTTACTGCAAACTAAACTATCAACAAAACTTACTTTAACATCATCCGCTATATATTAATTTCCGAGTTAATACCCAATTAATTGGTACATCTACGTAGAAAATGCAAGTTCGTCATGGTGTGCCGTGTTCGCTAACTAGATTTTAATTGAAACTACAACATTTACTCTTGTCTTTGACATGGTTTGGTTGGGCTTTTGTACACTCGCAAACTAATTAACTATTCAAAATCTCTCGGTTGCTGTATGTCAGCTCTGCAACTATGTACTTTCTCGTTAAATGAACAAAGAAATGTTTTCCTAATGGGAATTATTTTATGGACATTTGTGATAAACGAAACTTGGATTTATTTTAATATCAAATGAATTTTCATACGTAGGTATACGGGCTTTATAATAGCTTTAATTGAAACCAGGGATTTAATGGAAGTCAGTCTGAAATATTCTCCTATACGTTGTAAACTCCTCTAGTGAGTAGTGGACTAAGTACACGGCTACTTTCAAAATGTTCACTCGTGCAGTCGTGTACCGGGTGGTCCAATAAGCCGATTTCTCGGCTATATATCAGAAGCTATTCATGTTTTGACTTTAGGGAAAAAAATTCCTCAGGAAAAGTGGACAAGAGAAATTGCTGGAAGTTACTTTCAAGCTTCTAGGTTAACCGCTAGGGGGCGGAACCTGTAAAAAAAAATTTAAAAACCATTTTTTTGTGAAATATGCCCAATTATACCCAGTGTTAAATAAGTGAACTGAAAAAAGGCCTAAATTTCGCACAAATTTGTTTTATTACTTCTTATTCTATTTTTCCAAATAAAGGGTGGGGGAAGGTGGGAAAGTGTTTGTGGATAAATACCTATAACTTTGGTTTGAATCAACCGATTTTAACGAAATTAGTGTCAATAGAAAGAGTGTAGATAAATTACTTAAATCTACTATAAAACAATGGCATTTTGTTTTAATTGTCATAGGTAGAGGGTACTTTCGAATGAAAAAAATTAAAATTTGTTTTCTCAAGAAATATTCAATGGAAACACCTAATTATTGTGAATTATAATGGAACTGGACTAATTTTTTAACAAAACGGCGCAAACCGCATGTTGATGGCTTTTGTCGAACTCGAGATATAAATAAAAACGCATAAACATAAGTGAGTATAGTATTGACACCCTGTATTATAACTTAAAATTAAATATTGGAAAGAAATATCATACAGATATCTTGGTCATTGAAACTTGTTGTCCAATTAAATGTTCAAATTGTTTTTCATCGTTTTCCACACAAACATGGTAATCTAGCACGCTTTGACATATCTGTTGATATACTATTTATAGCTTTTCTAATGCGCTGTTGCATGCCGTTTTACGAAAGTGGTGGGTTTGGTACGCTAAATCCTTCAATCTTCCTCACAGATCAAAGTCCAGACATGTTAAGTCTGGAGATCTAGCTGGCCCTGAAAATATATTTACCCTTCCAATCCATCCATTTGGATAGCTTACATTCAAATAATCTCTAGCTCGTCTGGAAAAGTGCGCAGGTCACTCGTCATGCTGTAATATCATACCTCATGTTTGTAGGGAAATATATTAAAATATAACGGACAACCAATTATCCAGAAAATCCAAATATGTATCACCATTTGAAGTTCCAACAAATATGAACCTGCGATCTTTCCGTCAACTATACCAAATCAAACATTAGGACTCCATCTACCTTGAAGCTGCACTTCCTCCACCCATAGCGGATTTTCTTCAGACCAATAATGCTTATTATGCAGATTAACACCACCCGCACTATTAAGCGTAGCCTCGTCTGCCCACAAAATTTTTGACATGATATGCGGTTGTTCTTCTAGCTGATTTAACAATTGCAGTAACCTGAGAATGAAGCAGCATTTAATTGGACATTAAGTCTCAATGATCGAAATTGATGTATGATTTTTTTCAACATATTTAATTTTAAGTTATAATACAGAGTGAGTCAATACTATACTTACTTATGTTTATGCGTTTTTATTTATATCTTGACTTCGACAATAGCTATCAACATGCGGCCATTTTGTTGAGAATTGAATCCAGTTCCATTATAATTCACAATAATTAGGTGTTTTCATTAAACATTCCTAAGGAAAACAAATTTTAATTTTTTTCATTTGAAAGTACCCTCTACCTATGACAATTAAAACTAAATGCCATTTTTTTGTAGGAGATTTAATTAATCCATCTACACTCTTTCTATTGACACTAATTCCGTTAAAATCGGTTGATTCAAATCAAAGCTATAGATAGGTATTTATCACAAACACTTTCCCCACCCTTTATTTGGAAAAATAGAATAAAAAATAATTGAACAAATTTTTGCGAAATTAAGGACTTTTTTTAGTTTACTTATTTAACACTGAGTATAATTGATCATATTTCACAAATAACTGGTTTTTAAATTTTTCTTTACATGTTACGCCCCCTAGCGGTTAACCTAGAAACTTGAAAGTTCTCTCCAGCAATTTCTCTTGTCCACTTTTCGCAAGAAATTTTTTCTCCCAAAGTTATAACATGAATAGTTTCTGATATATAGCCGAGAGATCGGCTTATTGGACCACCCGGTACATGTTAGAAGTGGCCGCGTGAGGAATAAATGCAGTTTTTCCAATTATTAATTTCAACGAAAGTCATTTTTAACTTCTACTCTAAATTTTTTCACTATTGTCTTACTCCACCATGAACCAAACTTCAGCTATGCCTGATTTAACCGATGCTCACATAATTTGACAGTTGAAAGACAGATATGACAAGTATTTATGTAAGTCGTTTACTAAACATAAATTTTTTTTATCATTGATATATACTTGGACAGTTTTCCCTGTATAGATCTATATCCAACAAGTAACTTGGTCACTTAAACACAAAATCACCAAATTATGACTTGGTCACCTTTCTTAATAAGCCGACGATATGTGGGTCGAAGAAATATCAACTGCATAATCTGACAACTTTTAAACTTCATAGTACTCCTAATAAACTTGTTTCCAAATTAAATTCGTTAATACATCTCAAGTTTCGCAACTGACAAATTTGAGGCAACGCACTAATTTTAATTTATTAATCAATTCAAAATCAGCTGCGCCGCATTTACTAATTGCTTGAGATCAACACTAAAATATACTTCAACAACGTCAAAGTTAAGATTAATGCCTTGGTTAGGTACGTTGAGGAGAAAAAACATCGTCAACAAACTTTCTAAATATCTCATAACTTATTCGAATTAGATTTGAAGCGGTAGAGTGAAGGGTTTTCGTTAAAGCAGGGTGGTTTTTATTTCCAACTTTATAAATAATATCAAATTTATTTAAAATATATTCTAATATTTATTTTTTCCACCTAGACAGACAAGTAGCTTAGTTTTTTTTTTCTGAATTATATAGTCTGTCTTCCTGGAAAAACTTGTACCTATGTTAACTTTACAATTAGTTTTTAATTATGCGGTCCCCGGCACTGTTGAAAATTGTAGTAATTTTACGCACCACTACACCAACGTATTGATTTGTAATTTCACTCATGCTGTGTTGTAGTTTTACAAACATTTTTAACCATTAAACCGAATCTCTTTCTATAATATAACACATTTAGTTACTACGAAAACCACTTTTTCACTCCACTGAGGCTTTGCCGTAAACGGTTAGTCGAAAAACTGCAGTATTAAATATGAAAAGAGAGACCGAACGCGCGGTTGCCTGTCGAGTGATATTTCACGCTGTGGAACATAATTGATTACCGACAAGCAGTTTTGATGTAATTTATATCGAAATAATTAGCGAGTGGCCAAACCAGCAAGGCCTGTAGTTTGATGCAGCTGCTCCCAAACAATTATTGACGACCTTAACAACAGCGGCAAACAAATTTGACAGGAAAAAATGGGAAAGTGCAAGAAGATTAGTGTGAAATATTGTTACATAATATGTATAATCAATACAATAAGAGTGTTTAGAAGTGAACGTATGTATGTATGTCCCTTTAGTCCTATATCCCAGAGGAATTTTAGGATGTCTGCAGGCTTCAACTTAGGTAAATGTTTCTCTTCTATCCAGTAATCTCCCTGGTGCTGTGCTCTAGGATTCTGAAGTGTTGTGCAGCCGTGAAGTATGTGGATGAAGGTTTCTTCTTTCATGCCACAAAATCTGCATTTTTCCTCCTCTACAATTTTGAGCTTTTTCAGGTGCCCATTTAGGCGACAATATCCCGTTTGGACCCCTGTTAAACCTCTTAGCGCAGTTTTACCTTGACTTAGGCATTCATTTGATCTCAACAGGTTGTAGTCACCCAGAGGAGTGTTTGATTGTCTAAGCCCTACTAGATCTTTCCAATGGTCGGATCTTCCCTCGGCTTCACCTATTTTTTCCAATGTTGCATTAGGGCTGATTCCGCAGAAGGTTTCAGTCCCCCAGAAAGGTATTTCAGTCCCCCTCTTTGCTAGCTCATCTGCTATTCCATTTCCTTCTATTCCAGTGTGTCCTGGAATCCATAGTAAGGTGACTATATTGTTCTCGCCTAGTTCATTGAGGTTGTCTAGGCATTCCCACACCATTTTGGAACTGATTACACAAGAGCTCAGTGCCTTAATGGCTGCTTGACTATCCGACATTATGATAATCCTTTGTCTTCTGCATCCTTTATCAATATTAAACTGGGCGAATTTTCTTATGGAGTAGATTTTCGCTTGAAAGATACTTGGGGTTTTCCCCAAGCTTTCAGAGTGTTTGGTTCCAGGCCTGAACAGTCCTATCCCAGTTCAGGAGAAGTCGACGTAAAACCAATATGAAAATTCTCCAAGCATTTGTTGTCACTAAGACATAAGAGATCTTTTGTGCTCCTCTTCTTTTACTTAGTTTTGGAGACTGGATGCTCCTCTTTTTCTCGAAATAAATATCCACAAGATTCAGTCTGGGTAAATGTCCATCTTCCATTCAGTATGTTATGCAATCTGCAAGTTTGTGAATGGAGGTTTTTTTCTTTCACTTCATATAATCCACATTTTTCTAGCACCAATGGTTTGAGTTTTTTTTTACCAATTGAGTCAACAGTTTCCCCTTGAGACACATGTCTCACTTGGGCTCAAGCATTCATTTATTAGCAGGAGTATATTTGATTGTCAATCTCTTGGACCATATTATCAAAAAGTCTCTGATTGTTGAAATAGAAGACGTAATCTCCATTAAAAAAACTTCCTCATAATGCCCCGGTCTCCCCTACTTTCTATTCCAATAAACTTACTTTTATTGCGAAAGACGCGTGTTTCTACCTGTCTAATATTGTTGTAGTGTTCAAGAAAGTAAATTCTGTTTATAACCTCAATATTCTTCACCGTTTATAAAGTGCGAAACGTTAAAGCATAATTGTTCCAATTTTTCTTATATAACTAGTCATTAAACCAAGTGAATCACCACTATGTCTTCATTATTTCTTTCCTTTAATTTTCAAAAGTAGAACGGCGTTAACGTCTTTTATGAAGAATTTAAAAAGTTTATAGTCTTATTTTTTGCTCTGTTACTTTCTTACCAGGTGAAATTAGGTCAAATAAGTTAACTGCTTTAACTATTCCAAGATTACAGTTTACTGTCTCAGCCGTATTACTGATAAATTGAACACATTTGGAAAATTGTTATAAATTGCACTGGGATCAAGTTGATAGAAATTTATGGATATAATTTAATGATTGCATTTTCATTTTATATGCAAACCTTGAACTTCAGACTCATTTCTTCACAACTTTCCTATCTCTAACACCAAATGAAAAGGACTTTTTTTGATGTGAACTGGATTCTACACTACTCCATCACTTTACGTACAGAAAAAATTAGTCTATAAATCCGTCCACAACTAGCAACAACACCAATGCACCAATTTCTTCTTGTGAAGTTATTGGTTATTGTTTGAATGAAAAAAAAAATGAATGGTGAAATGATGAAAAAAGATGTATTGTGCCCCCTTACTACCTTAGTTTCTATGGAGTCTCAGAAACTAGTAGTTCCTTAAGTCCTATTTCCCGGAGGAATCTTAGGATATCTGCAGGCTTCAACTTAGGAGAATGTTCCTCTTCTATCCAGTAATCTCCCAGGTGCTGTGCTTCAGGATTCTGAAGTGCTGTGAAGTTGGAAAGTATGTGGATGGAGGTTTCTTCTTCCATGCCACAAAATCTGCATCCTCCTTCCTCCCCTATTTTCAGCTTTTTCAGGTGCCCATTCAGGCGACAATGTCCTGTTAGAATCCCTGTTAAAACTCTTAGCGCAGTTTTACTTTGTCTTAGGCATTAATTTGATCTCAACAGGTTGTAGTCACCCAGAAGAGTCTTTGATTGTATAAGCCCTACTAGATCTTTCCAATGGTCAGATCTTCTCTTTTTCTGGGCTCTACCCATTTCTTCCTATATTACACTGGAGCTGATTCCGCAAAAGGGTTCAGGCCCCCAGAAAGGTATTTCAGTCCCCCCCTTTGCTAGTTCATCTGCTATTTCATTTCTTTCTATTCCAATGTCTCCTGGAATCCATAGAAGGTAACTATATTGTTCCCGCCTAGTCCATTGAGTTTGTATAGGCATTCCCACGCCATTTTGAAACTGATTACACAAGAGCTCAGTGCTTTAATGGCTGCTTGACTATCCGAGTGGAGTGGAGAATGTGAATCTAATATTTGCTTTCCTTTTGTTAGACCATTAAATATGGATTGGCTTGGTATTTCTGGGGAATTTAATACTTTTTATCCGTCACACTTTTATTTAAACTTTAAGTAACAACTTGAAATTTATAGTAGGTATAAAGCTTACAATACAATTTAATATTTTTTATGAAACTTCTGTCGACAACACTCCGGTTGTCGTCAAATTGGAAACCTCCGAATTCAACTTTCCTTTGTGCTAAAGTTACGGAAGTTTTATTTCTCGGAATTTTACATCGAAATTAAGCGGCAGTATTAACTCTTGAAATTCTCAAGCACGAACAGAAAATTTAATTTAACCTTTATGACAAAACCGAACGAAGGCAACCTGTAAACTGACAAAAATTCCCATTAAATATAACACTTATCACATAACTTCAACTTGGTCATGCGGAAGAGGTGGAATTTAGATCCCAAAACAAGGAAATTTAATACTGTTTGCAGCAGATTTGTATAGCAAACATCTTAGCTTTGTAATTGAAATGAATTATTAGGTGGAAAAATTAAACCCATACTTGAGAAAATATTCTGTCATTATAAAAGTCAAAAATTGTCCATTATAATTCGCTCTTGGATACCCAAGACATTACGACACCACACATGTTAAATATTATGTTTGTAATTGTCGACCAGATCTTTCATATCACTATCTTTCCAGTTTATAATAAATTGCTGCGTTATTTTATGGACACACTGTATAGTGGAATAAAAAATAAGCTTTATACGACCCTGTTTTCAATTAATAGGCGACAACAGTACAGGAATTCAGGAATTCTTTCATTATAATTTGCGAAACCTTCTTCAGTTTAATATGACAAAGTCAGAAGTGTTCTGAAAAAATAAAAGAGCAACTTTATTGAAATTCCCTTTTTGTTTGCGTCTCTCTGGCGGACAAAAAGACGGTCATGGTAAACAGACATATTAAATTGTCAAGAATTATCCAAATAAGAAAATATTGCAGCTCTATAATGAATAACACTTGAATGTCCATGGAACATGTTTGTTGATACCTTCATTCCAGTTATATAAATTTTCAACTGAAATTATACATTGTTCCAGTCAATTCAGTTAAATTTCATTATATTTATAATATTATCTCCATGTAAAAACCTTCTATAACGCGTAAACGACACGTCTTAAGCCAGTGCTTCACCAACCTGGTCTAGCCTCTGGCAAGTGTCACCAGCCTGTTTTGTGATTTTTGTTTCCGCTCTCAGAAGAGGCACTAGATCATGATCATGATTTATAATTGCAATAAACAGCGCATAATATTTTTTTCTGGTACATACTCTTTGAATAAAAAAAATAGAACCCACTTCTTTAACTCCATTTTATATTTAAATACGCTTCATAAACTTTAAAAAGGTCTCATCTTATTAATCTTTATGTCGAATTCTACACCAAAATGTCAAACAAAAGGCTACAAACGGCAAGATTAGAATAACTTTTGTAAAAGGGTTTTTTGATAAGCTTCGTACCCTGCCTCAAATCCGGATGTCGAATGTGGAAAAACACCTTTTTTGCAGTCCCTAATTGCATTTTCATAATCCTAATTACGCACATTTCAAGCTAACAGTCGTCAGCTTTAATTTCCCTTATTTAAAGTCGGGATTTTCAGCTTAACAACACGCACGTACATACTTGTAAAAGCACTCGCTGAAAGATCAGGAAGTATCACACGAGAAATCCCTTTTTCACCGTTTCACTTGAACAGAATGAATGTCGTTTTAATTTTGAGGACTAGAGTTTTCTGACTGGCATTAGAACTAATACACTAGAAGTATTTATGCATACTCAGGTAGCAATATTGTTGTTTTTTCATATATAATACCACGAGAGTGAAAATTGTTTCGGCAAAATTTTTCGATTATCATGAAAGTTTGTTTTGGATTAAATGTCATGAGCAAAATTACCTAAAAGCAACAAACTTGAATACAAGAGAAAACTTTTACCTTACAAAATTTTTAATTGAGTGGTATTCGACATGACTATTTCATGAGAAAAAAACTAAGAAATCATATGTTTAAACGTTTTATTTATTGCAAACTTCAATTATACAAAGCCAAAAAAATAATAACATTATGAAAAAAGAATTACTTATTTATGTAAAAAGTACAGTTATTATAATTATTATAATTGTACGTTGTAGCATTATTTTGGGGATTGTTTTGCACCAAATCCTGTGATGAATTTAAGTTACAAACTGAGGATTCCTTTTCTTTATTTTTATTTTCTCGAAGGTTCTCTATAAGTTGGAAATGGTGTTCTTCATTTAATTGTAATTATGGTTTCAAAGAATGGGCAGAAGAATGCCCTGTAAGCTTAATACTTCTTGTTCACCAACTCCTTTTGCTAATGCAGATATTGCAGAAGCTCTTTGTGAATGATTGGTTATTTTTATTTTTTTTGTCTATACCAATTGATTCTGCCGGTATTTTCGTCCAATTTGGAATTGTATTAATTCCCAATGGTGAATTTTTGTACCATATTTCTTTCTCCCAATTTGGATGTACTGTCAAAAATAATCTTGTTGTTAGATAACGATTGGATTCTCTTTTTTCAATAATTTTTAAAAATAAACGAACGGGACACAAATTGTTGATAGCATTATTTCTTACCAGCCACTTACTGCCAGATAAAGCTTTTGATCCTCCTTTTGTCGTTTTGGAAAAGATTGTATTATATTCTACCCTGCCAGTAAAATTACCTTTATTATCATATTCTTTTTTAAAGTAATCACAATTAGCAGCTTCATTTCCACGCCATACTTATTCGAACGAACATAAATGAAAAAACTTTTTTTGTAACCCATCAGGATTATATTCAGAATAGCTTTCTACCATTTCCATTAATTCTTCTTTGGTAAACGCGTTAGAACTTTTTCTGGTTTCAGGTTCAGTCTGAAGCTTTTTACGTTTTGTATTCCTGGCCGATCTAGCAAATTTATAGGTAATATCTTTAAATGGATCAATTTTGATGTTAAATTCTAGAAAATATTTTTCCTGAACCATTTGAGCAGTCGTATTCCAAAGTGTTTTCACACTAGCTTCAGTATAATCAGTTCCATCTCTTTTTTTCAAGTTTAAACCATTATCTTCAAAAATTTTTGTTATAACTTGTTCAAAAGTATCCTTTTCTAACGTATATTTACTTGCTTCCAGAAACATTCTAAACTGTTCCCACGCAGACTTTTTTGTCTTCATTGTATTTCGCGGTATACTTTGCTTAATTGTACTCTCTATTTCATTCATTGAATTATTCCCACATCTTGTATTATTCATGTTAATAATAGTTATTTAAATTTTTAAAACAGTTTTAATAATTCTTAGACAGTTAAATAAATGAATAAACAACTTAGTTTCCTTAGAAACTACTAACAAAGATTTTATATTGCATTTTATCACAGAGTAATAGAATTTTATACACATAGATTTGATATATTAACCGTCAAAAAATTGCCGCGACAAGACAAAAAATTGCCAGTTCAAAACCTTCAAATTTTGTCAGTTATCAATTTACTCTAGTGAAATAGTCACTTCCAATTTCTAATTTTGTCCATTATGAAACATATTTCTTATTATTATATATTATATACACTACTGTGTTAAATGTTACACATAGGTCTTTTAGAAACAAAGCTTTGTGACAATTTCTTACTGACTCTTTGCGCAATTAAATACCATTGTTACAAGTTAAAATTCAACAATTTGCTGGCATATTCGAGCTCTTACAATATCAATCGGATCTTTGATGGAATTGATAAATACCTAAACAGCTTCATGCTAACGATAACTGAAGTTTGAATAATTTGATATACATGATTGGTTCAAATGGATTAACGAACCGGTCAAAGATCAAAGGAATGTTGTTATAGTTGACCATCAGTTATGGAATTTGGGATTGTCAGGCAAATCTTAATAGTAAATACAGATAATTTTGATCCTTGCCACTGGAATGTCCACAAGTCTAGCTCATTCGCATTAATTTTAACTAACAATCTTCTCATTTTTAGATAGAACTGACTGATTTTAACTTTTGCTTCAAATTTCTTAGACATTTTTTTTCTGACCTGCTAGTAGACAGTTATAAACCAATTTCTCAATGTTTGCAGTTATTATATGTGGTATATATCTATCGTATATATGAAAGTTCAAGAACGAAACCTAATAAAAGTTTGAGTGGCACCTATCACCGATGCCTTTATTGCACTTTTACTTTGTCAAAGGTGAACGAACATTTATACGTATCAAGTAGAGAGGCGGCTTTGATTTTATTACTTTGATCTAGATAACCTTATCGGAAATTTATGAAATATTCAATAGACTATAAAAGTAAGTGGAGTCCTAAATAAAGTGAATTGATACAAGACAAGAATATTTATAATGCACTTAATTCTTTATATTGTGTAAATTATGTTCAATTTCCTTGCACACCCCGTATTCACGCGACAAAAATCCCAAACTGTTATTTCTGTAGAGAATTCTCAGTGTAGTCATTCACTAGCCATTCCAAAGTAAAAAAGTTTTACAAACTTGACAAGTCCATTTCGCTTAAACGTGCTCCACCATATTTCGTAGACGTGCTTCCAAAAAATGATGTAGGGCTGAGTGGCAGATTCCGCTAAATTAGAATTTCAAGGTACTCCTTGAAATGAAATTTGTGACAAACGTGAAACTGAGTTGATTGCTTGACAGTGTTATTGCTAGAAAATCCAGTTGAGATATACATACCAAATAAAGGGTTTTAATAACTATGTGACACTACTAAACTGTGCAAACAAGCATTTTATACTCAAGAGCTTGGTGTTTACCTCTGGAATCGAGTGCAGCATGGATGTCTATGAAGTTGACCACTGGAAGATACTTCCTTCTCCGCCTTTTAATCACCGTTATTTCCGCTTGGAAAGCTGGGACGACCAGAGATAGGCTTATTAGAAAACTATCATTTAATTCAGCACCACATTTTCGGCTTCTACTCTCATTTTTGCTTTCGAGCCGTCCGTACAAGGTACAAGCTACACATTAATTGAAATTACGTACTGCAGGCGCTAAATGTGAAGGCGAGCGATCGCGCAGGTATTGACTCCCCCAACTTAATTACTATTGGATTACGATAAGCCCTTTGCCGATCAGTGTCGTACTTATACCACAAACATTATCCAGATAATGCCAAATGCCAACAGAATTGGAGCACAACTAATGATACCCCTCTGTACAGAGCATTTATATCTCTTGCAAGAGCTGTAGTGGAAGGTAACATTGAAAATGAGTTTGTGCGCATAGGGGCGGGCTCGCCATCATGTTTGGCGCTTGCAGTATTGTTCTACAACTACTTCAACAAACTATTAAAAACAAATTTGATGATATAAGCGAGCGAGAGAGATTCCTTTTTTAGTCTAGAGCGTGAAGTAACAATCCTGGGCATTTTGACGATTTCATTAGAATATCATTTTTTTTTGAGGCTTCGACTACGAGGTCATTAGCCTTCTATCTCAATATTCAATATATCTGGGTGTTGATAGCATTAAATTTTGTTGAAAATATCGATAGTTTTCAAATAGGTCATAACTTTTTTAATATCGCTTCCATTTGTTAGGCAACGTCTAATATCATTTGGAAGCATCATTTGTTGTCGTTGATTGATATGTTTGGGACAGTTTAACTGTATATGATCAATTGATGGTTTCAGCTGACGCCATACTGTGGTGGATCGTATTGTACATCTAGCGGCACTTATCGAAAGTAGGCCTGAGGTAGAAAAATAGGTAACTACTAGGGGGTAATTAATGTGGCACCATCTTCATTTTAATCACTTAAAAATGTCAATGTTGCCATGTTTCAATTATACACAAACTAGATATTTCAGTGTTCCTGTTGAAACCCGAGACACAACTTAAATATATTTGTGATATCAATAAAAGTGAAAAAGTTGTGTATTTTGTTTGTTCCAAGTTGAAAACATTATCTATTTATTGTTCGCCAATCGCCACACTTCTATTATGGAGAAAGATAAGTGAATGTCACAATACCAGCAATACCATGTTTTCAGTTTTCCAAAAGGGCCACGCGCTGGTAACATTGTGACACTTACTTATCTTTGCCCATAATAAAAGTGTGGCAAATAATAAATATTTGTTTTTAACTTAAAACAAATAAAGTTCACAATTGTAAGAAACCTTTTTTTCTAGTATATATTCTGTATAAACTTAATAATTTTAAAATGTACACGAAAACATAATATTCATAATACCACAAACATATTTAAGGTGTGCGTCTTGGTTTTTACAGGAACTCTGAAATATCTAGTTAGTTTATAATTGAAACATGGCAACATTGACATTACTAAGTGAGTTAAAAGTAGGTAGCTGTACACTAATCACAGTTTCTGATTTCCTAGTTTCCTACCTTGTACCTACTTTCAATACGTGCCGCTAGATAGCACTACAATCGATCCACCGCAATATGGCGTCAAATAAAACCATCAATTGTATTTGTATATTGTATTGCATATTTCGCATATTGGCAGATTTTGTTTTATAAGCATAAAGGAGGATGTAAGATGTGTGTGTCCAATTCTAATTCTTGTTAATTTGACCTGATCTCTTCTGTATAAATCTAATTTCTTTATCCATGGCTTAACAGAGGTTTTTAGCCTATGTAGCTTGGACGCATGTTGCCTCCATTGATTTTGCCATATTGATATTATCATTTGCTTAATGTGCAGCTTGTAATCATCTGACCTCACGGGAATTTCTTCTTGTTGCTTACTGACTGCTCTTTTTGCAGCTTGGTCAGCACATTCATTACCAACGATACCAATATGACTCGGTATCCATAGAAATATTACTTTTTTCCCGACTGATTCCAAGTGAAATAAAATATTATGAATATTTCTAATGAGCGGTTCAGAATTAAAGTTATTTTCTATAGCTTGGAGTGAGCTAAGTTATAGTTATATAAGTTATTCAAAAAAATAGTAAATTTCCAATTTTATCGTTCATTCATCGTTACTTTATGGACGCACTGTAAAAATGGCAGCGGTTTTATAAACTACGAGTGAACCATTATTTTCAATAAAATACAGAATACTTATTTTATAACCGTTGATTCCCAGGCGTACCTAGTTGAAACGACGACTCCCACCGCCGAAAATGCCTTCAAAATTTGGTCGTCATTTTAAAAATACGCCTCGATTTATTCCGTTACGTTGGTATTGCTATTGCTATTGCCTTCGAGCTTTGATTTGCATCGGGAATAAATTAAACTCACTTATGGAAATCGCAATCAGTCGCTATTTTCTACCATGAGTTGTCTCGTCTCCGTCGGCTGCATATTTATGAATTTGACAAGGATAGAAACTAGCTTGCTCTTCGCTTTAATTCAAGGAAAAAGCGACAATATTCCATATCAAGCTTGGTAGGGAGGAAAGGCAAGTCTAAATATACTCTCCAGCTGAAAGCTGTAAAATAAGTTTTCATACGAAGGCTTGATGTATTGATGAGTTACTCGGATGATGAGCCAATAAAACGCCATATCAGTTGACAATAATTGTAGCATCATCGCGTATTTCAAAGACCACAATTTGAAAAATTTCACATGAAAAATTGTCAGTAAAAGAACTAGTTTAATCGTTGAATATGGCATTATTTTGTTGAGAAAAGAACAAAAAACAATGAAAGTCCAAAAACTCTGAACCGATTTAATAATCCAATCATTACTTCGGGAAAGAAGTAAGGAATGCAAATGAACTGAGAAAGCAAATTTTGGATATCACGTGGAAAGCCTGGAAAAGCTTAGTTTGTTCTTACTGAATTTAACCCTTTTTCAAGATAATGAAAAATACATGAGAAAATTTTGGTCGTTAATTTGGAGTTAAGTGTTTTTGCCAACGTAATATCTAAAATTTGGCTTTCTCGGTCCATTGGCATTTCCAAATGTATATAGTAACTGGACTATAACGCAGAGGAAACTCAAGAAGATTACACAATATTGTCAGTAGTGATGAATCTTGGATTTACTCTTATGGAACTCTAGTTTGAATGTATCAACTGCTTCCAGAATTGCATTTCTCTTCGAGGGGCATACTTTGGAAACAGATAGTGGTTTAAAGTTATCTACTGTATTTTTCTAGCTTCATATGTAAAATATAAAACACAATTCTCGTAATAGTCAATATAATTATGTCTTCACTCAAGTCTTTCCAACCAAACATTAAAACGTCATAGGTACGTTCGTATTTGCTGGAAATTCCAGACTTTCGTCAACGAGTAACATTTCCAGTGTGGTAAATTTATTTGTAAAATGTTAGCAATTCAAAGGACATGATTAAATGTTGGTAAAAAAGGAGCAGTATTGAGCTTTTGTGCAATTGAGTATATTTATACATGTCCTTTGATCTCAGCGTTCGCGTTCACGTTCACCAATACTGCTGGATTTATTAACAAAATATTGAATATTCCGTTTATTTGATACAAAGTTCATTAAAATGTCAATTTTACATGTTAAGAGTTTTTTTGTTTGATCGTCCGTTATGCGAAATATACAAGAAAAACCGAATAATAATGTTTTATGACGACAGAGGGCTTTCATGTAATTTCCAATTTGAAACCATCAGTTCTTGTTTTTCTTTGGAACATTATTGAAGTTATAGCGTGAAGAAAATCGAAGGTCAATTACTGTTTGTATGCCTGGCAATAGATCAAAGTCAAACAATTCATCAAAATAACACCCAAATTTGGATGTAATAATACCAATTAGAGAAGAAGACCTCAAGGAAAATTGGGAAATTGATTGGGCAGGTTTTGCAAACTAGAGTAACAAATTCTTCTGCAAGATATATCCTCTAGCTAAACAACGCCTTTGGCAAGTTTATCTGAAGCCGGGAAAGGAATGCATTCGAAAACATTCGATATTGCCACGTTTATCTATGAAAAATCTAAAGTGCTAAGTATGTAGTGAAAATACTCAGGAAAGGAACTTTTTATTATAAACAATATTAAGAATATGATCAAACGTTAATTCTTTAATGTGCTTGTTTCCTTGGATTTTTCCTTGTAACATTATTTTTTCAATTTATGAATATTGAAAGATGGACACTTTCCCAAATTTGTTATGGGCTTCTTCAAGCTCTGGCAGCGTTGTACGAAACCCATAATTACCACACCCTCGGAATTAGATAATTGGTGATTTTTATCGAAAGCTGACTGCTTATTGGTATGCGCGTGCGTGTGTTCTTTCCTTACACTTCGTCAATTGACTGATATTGATTTCTCCAGTGGCATTGGTATTTTCATTGACCTTTGTATTTTCAATTTTACTTGGTAAAATAGGTACCGTACGCCATTTGTACGTTTATGTTTCCTCGCCTCTAAACCATGCCCCGTAGCTTCAGATAAACTTTCCAAACTATGAATTAGATGCCTTTTTGGTCATGCTACCGTTAAATCATTCCATTATAAAATAAAAATGTCTACCACAGATACATGTGACTGTGCCGAAATTTTTGATCATCTCAAAAGTCGACTGTGAATATAATAGAAAAGCAACCAAATACTTACTAAACTCCTCATCAGCTGAAGAGATAGGTTTTCGCATATCATAGTTTCTCCATTGTTTATAAGCTCACGGCAAGATCAGAGCTCAGATATTTTAGGAATTTCTCAAACGCACCAAACGAAAAGTATAATATTGTTCATTCTGCTCTGTATGAATGGATGTATGGACATGGCGTGAATGATTGAGACTTGTTTCCTTTTGTATGCCAAATGGCCTCCTGACCAGAATAGAAAAAAAATAGGTCATGATTATATGAGAAAAAAAACTACATATTATTCTTTTATATCCACTTCATGAAAAAAACTCTGAGCTTGTAAAAGTTCATCTGTCGACATCTGGAGAAGAATTATTTCACTGTAAAAGAATTAACTCCCAAATCTCTATAAAACTCGGATACAAAGCAAAAAGCGTTTCAACGAGAAAAAATGACTATCGAATATCGATTTTCCATTCGGTAAGAGACAGAATCCTCGTTTAAACTCCTTGATTTAGTAGACCGCTGACTTTGGCTAAGAGAGGAACTTACTAAGGGTTTTATTACCCTAAGAAGTTTCGTTTAGAACAAATGGGTTTTTACACTTTTCAGAGGAGATAGACTAATTGAATTTAGGTGGTTTTTCGGTAAAAAATTATCACTTTTCGGTTGGGGAGGATCACAGATGGGATCAATAGCGAACATCTTTTTTCATATAGCTTCAAGGTTGTCCTAATTTCAGGCAAAAAATATATTCGGAGATTACATAATAATGGAGAATAGTGTATAATATTAAATAGATAGATAGATATATGATTTATTGTGTATAAGAATTACATCTGTTACATCTGTTAACTGTTCCTAACTGTTATGGACATATTGAGTAGAAAAACATACCTAATTGTATTGACAGTGACAGTGACATCATAGAGCAGCCTGGCTAGGGAGTGTTTTTGTCTTCTGAAAATCTTTTACAATCTAATAAATCGCTGTTTTATTAAGCTTTTAATGTTTTAAATAATCAATTAGTGTAGTTACGATATTACCGTATTAATTTTTTTTTGTGTTTTGGTGCTCAATTGTTGTGCCACGTTCTGAATATTTTGCATATACTGGCTGGATGGCCCTGCTAGCTGAGGCCTTTCTAATTGTAGAATAAGAACAAGTACATTGACAGTATTGACAATAATAATCATACGTTTAAAATTTTATGAAGTATTTGAGAGGTACTTGAAATAAGAAGTATGAATTTATCAATTTTATCAGTTATAATATATATATTTAAGTGATTGTAGAAAAAATGTGTTATGTATTGCGAGCTAAGGATGGAATTATTGTTCTCAAGCAATTAATGCGCGACGCGAAGCAGAGCTTTCGAACAATAATTCCTCACTTCTCGCTCTTAATACATTAATAACTATTTATGTCTAACATCAATTATTGTTATATCAACAACTTCTTTCACGCCACTTCAAAATAATATCCATCCTCATTATTCATATGACTATTTCTGTTTAAAACCTACCAATGTTTCTGAAGTGATTCAGAAAATGTAATTGGTTAATCGTTATGAGTAGAAACCAATGAAACATTTTGTAGTATAGAACGGACTACGATATTCATAGAAAATCGTCGCTTTGGAAATGGAAATTCGTGGATCGAAAGGCACTCAATTAGAATCGCCGTCGTGCACAAACACAAGGGGCGTCTAATGGATCAGATGGAGCGGTCATGATTGCTCCTAATTAGTTGCTCGTTCTGTTTACAGTAGAGAGGACTTCACTGACCGGTCTGCTGTACCAGTAAAGATTTTAGAGGAAGGTATATCGAAGGAGAGAGTTAATTATGGTATATATTGTCGAGAAACAAAATTTAGTTAATCAAAAAATGGAAGAATATAGTGCATGTAAGGAGAAGAAACTATAAATTATAAAGTCAACTCAGGGCTCATCGTTACATCATTATAAATTGGCACCGGAACAGTTTCACTGACTATTGGATCTTGTCAAGGTTTCTGGAGCTGTTCTCTTTTCATTTTCCTTATTACTAGACCACAGTATAAAAACGAACCAGTAGTATAACTCATATAAATTTTATTCATAAATTGCCAGAGCTTTTGATGACCTTGAACGGATCGCTTTACGATTCATTTTACCATAGGCGTAGGTGGCATAAGTTTTGAAATGACTTGAACGTGTTAAATGTTTTCCTTTGAATATTGTAGAACAGTACACTGATGAGTGAATGAAACAATAGTCTTATACCAGATATTTATTGGTTTTTCCATATTACAATTTTCATTTTGCTATGATTTTTAAAATTTTTATTGACAAATTTTAATGTGTAATATAGTCGTACCCTGAAGAAAAGTTTCATTAAATATTTTATTGGAAAATCAATCAAGGATGTACAAACTCTGTTGTTTGACTGATATTTATGAGTGATTCAACAATATTATCTTCCGTAGCAACTTTCTCAAAAGTCATTTGGAATAATGTTTCTAATAATGAGATGTATTGTACAAAATTTTCATGCGGCATATTCAAGTTTCCGAAAGTATCCCTATTCGTATTTTCATAAGCTCTAAGGTAACAGTATAAAGACGAGTCGTCTAAATTCTGATACGCTTGTGAATACGTCTCACATACGCATGTATGAATTTCCGAACATGTTTCAATTAAATAACCACAAAAGTAGCGAACAAAATTATTTTCCAATAAATCATTTTTCTAAAAGTCTTTGGGCATTGCAGTATTTGATAAAAGGAATATTGTTGGAATAGCCTTATTTAAAGAAGTTTTCTTTTATGAGGTTGCATAATCATGTCTGGTTAAAAATGAGCACCACATAAACGATGACTACTATTGTATAGAGTTTATAGTCAGGACTATCGCATGCTTCGAGCCAAACTTCAGCTTTGAAACAAAAACAACAAATTAAATGAATGCATGAAACTAAGGCTCATAAATGTAACATGAAGATCAAATAATAAAGTATTATACTAACAGTTTCTCACCTTTCTGAATCCTTTGGAAAATGCTACAATTTTCCATCACAATTATAATATTTATTGTTATATCCACGAACTTGGATCGGAAGTTGGATCGCAGCACAGCACTGGCCGCCGGATGAGATACTCATCCGAACGAAGTTGTAGGTCACAGAGAGCTCGGCAGTGTATCGTCACGAGATAACATACTGGTTCGTTTCCTATACTGTGACTAAACCATGATGTTCTTCATCGAGTATTGAGTAAGGCTTATTCGCAACAATAGGCATTTGAGTGTATATAATATAGAAGGAGATGGAGTGTATAGCTCCTTGATCTTGCCTGTACATGGGGATAAAGAACTCAAAAAAAATTGCTTTAATTTTCCATTTGACAGCAACGTTAAGCGTACCCAATAAGAATTCTCACTTGTTGTTATTGGCAGATAAACTGCTTGTTTGAAAAGCTCCACTTTTTCCACAAACCAAGTTTTCGCGACATTTTCCCTCATCTGCAAACTGCAGATTATAATAAAGTCACACACTAGTGCGGCATCTCGTGAAATTTACTTGAAACTTCAGACAAAACTAATAAAATCTACTCTGTCGAATAAATTGGGCTTATTATACGTGGAAGTATCGGGCCTCAATCAATAAACTGCAAAGCATTAATAATAACTGCAAACAGGAATCAAATAACGCTAACCAACGTAATTGAATTACCCAGACGTACTTTAACATGTTAATCATGCATCAGTAAATATTTAACCGAACACCTACATGTATGTATGCTCAAATATCCATCGAATACTTCATTAGATTGATCTGGGATGATAAGATAACCAAGGACTTAACATGGCTTTAATTTACGTAATGTGCTTCACAAAGGTAACAACGTTTACAAACAGTACAGTTTCCAAGCAGCAGGTGACAAATTACACGATGGTGAAATCAAATTTTGTATTGCATCAAATTCTATACTATTGTTTGTTCTTGTTGTCATAAAGGCTTTCATGATACTGTTAATACGATATAACATACCATTGATAAAATGGCTCAGGAAATGGAATATATAAAGGATCCTGATCAGTGTTTGTATATACAGGATGTTAAGGTGGAGGATGGTGAAAAAGTAAGAAAACTCATACATACATAATATCCTATTTTCCACATAAAATTAATTGTTGTATCCAACATTTTTGCTCTCACCACACCTTTCGAAATTACATTATTCATCCACTGCCAAACTAATTGACAATTTTAAAATAAAATCTACCAGGATAGGTATGCAATGATACTTCATATTATAACAATTGAGGTTTCGAGTGAAATTAAATTAAAACATTATCAACGTTTGGCTTAATGGATTTACTAATAACCAGTGTACATTTAATGCTTTGTCGAGCCCTCCGCGATAATTCATTATTGCTCTACCCATATCATGTTGAGCTCTGAAACAAACTTCGAATTACCATAAAGGCAATTTTGTCCACTACCATGTAACGTGTGTAACAACTATTACGTAATTAGATTTTGTATTCATCAACATCGCAAGTGAAGTTTTTAGAAATTGGATTATATGTGGTCATTATTGGTCTTCAAGGAAAATTGTGATAATATTATTAACACTCTTAAAAGTGTTGTTGCTAACCACAAAGATCTTGTTGCAAGAGATATTATATTTCATACTAGAAATCTGCTCCAGATTCGCTCCTGGATTACTACTGCGAATCCATATTAGAACGGAAATCCTAGAGAGACTACCTCTCCATCCATGTCAGAATGCTTACCGGGCAGACAGATCTACGGAGACTGCACTGGTACAACTGACGGAGGATATCCGAGGGGCTCTAGACAACCAAGAAACTGTAGTATGTGCATTTTTGGACATAGAAGGAGCTTTTGACAATACTCTACATGAGGCAGTCAGGAGAGCATTGAACAGAAGAGGTGTAGACAGCACAACATCCAAATGGATGTCGGAACTGCTCACCACAAGAATAGCAGAGACGAGGACGAGCAAAGACATTGTCTCCATCTGCACTACCATAGGATGCCCACAGGGAGGAGTAGCATTCCCATTAATGTGGAGTCTGACGGTTGACGAACTCCTGTGTGGTTTGACGAATCTCGGTATATCCTGCCAAGGATATGCCGACGATATTGTCATAACAGCCAGGGGAAAATTCGAAAACACCCTTTGCGATATTGTACAAAAGGGTCTGAACTATACAAATAGCTGGTGTAGGCAAGTGGGACTTAGCATCAACCCCACTAAAACCATCCTGATAGCCTTCACTAAGAAAAGAAAACTCAACCTCAAAACCATAAAACTTGATGGGAACGAGATTGAATGGATACAAGAAGTCAAGTATCTAGGTTTAACTTTAGACAGTAAACTCCTGTGGAACACGAAAAAGAGATTACATACAAGGCAAAAATGGCTATAATGGTGTGCAGAAATCTGGCAGGAGCAAACTGGGGCTGTAACCCAAAAATCCTAAGCTGGATGTACACTGCCATAGTGAGACCAATCATCACTTATGGAGCCATTGCCTGGTGTAGTAGAACTAGCCTATTGACGACGAGAGAAAACCTCTCCAAAATTCAAGGACTAGCCTGTATATGCATTACAGGAGCAATGAGAACATGCCCAACGGCAGCCATGGAATTGATTCTCAACCTCACCCCTTTACATATGGTGGTGGAAAGTGTTACAGAAAGAACAAGATACAGACTAAGTAGAGAGGGAATCATTAAAAAAAAAAACCTCCTCACTTCTTAGAAATCAGACAACCTGGAACATGCCACAAGA
>CAJUYG010000324.1:229053-241584 GCA_910591675.1 Galerucella calmariensis
TTTTGACCTTTAGTGGTATAACTAGTAACAATTTTTTGATATTCAAAATATCATTGTCAGAATCCCACGTTACATTTGATGTTTAATATTTTAGCTAGACCAAATAGTGACCTATCTTGTGATTGACCTTATATATATATATGAATAGAAAAAAGAAGAAGATATAATATTACAAATAATAAAGCCTAAGTATTATGAGCCCTATAGGTTCCATCCATAAAGTACGTCACACGAATTTTAGGACTTTTGAACCCCTCCCCCCGTCTTTGTCACAGGTTGTCACTTTTTCATAACCCCCCCTTCTGATGTAACGTCACACATTTTTTAAATGTATGCATGTTTTTGGAAATAATCGAGAGAAAACAGCTATTTTCATTTTTCACTAATTTTTATTACATAATAATCTAATAATACTATATTCTTCAACGAGTGCAAAATAATGGCTATTATTCACGCGGATGAAGTTTCCAAAACGAGGGAGCGCAGCGAGTGAGTTTTGGAATGATCCAAGTGAATAATAGCCATTCTACACAAGTAAAAGACTATAGGTACTTTCTCCACGACTAAAAAGAAAAAACTTGCAGTGAGGATCGAACCCCGATCGTCCGCGCCATAGTCAACCACCACTAGGCTATAGAGCATATTTATAAAAATGTAAAGAGTAAATATACATACGTAACTTATATTTTCAATCGAAACTCTTACATTTATAAATAAAATTAATTCCGGGAGGCGTACCTACCTACTGTTGTCAATGTTTTTCTCTTATAATACGTGAAATAATGATTGTATAATTATTTTGACGTTTCAAACGACGCGCTGTCAGAAGCGATTTGCGTTCCTAGGTATTTGACGTTTTAAAGAGACGATTTGATTTATTCATTTCAATTCATTTCAGCGTGAATTCTGATAATAGTAGAATGTGATTGGCTAACGAGAGTGAATTCTTTTTATTATTCACTGGTGTGAAGAATTTATATCATTATGCAGCTAAATATGTAAAAATAATTTGTGCGTTATTATTTAGTCGTGGAGAAAATGCTATATTATTCATAAATATAGATCAGGTTTATGAAGTTTTTAATTCACATCCAAACTTTGCGTTTCAGTATTTTAAATTTTAACATGTGACGTCCCAAAACTATTGACCCACTCAAGCCCCTTGTCACACAATATGCGTGTTCTCGAGCAAATTCCAATCTTGCTACCCGATGTTCTTTGGTAAGACTTGGACCTCTAGCTGGCACTCTGGCCCGTATACCTGCTTCTCTCAGCCTATTTCGAACTGTTTGTAGGCTTATTCGGACATTACAAGCAGCCAAAAAATCTCTTTGCAGCCTTCGAGCGGTGGTATGCCTAATTCTTAACCTCAAATAACGATCATCTACTACCGAAGTTACCCTTCCACGGCCTTGTCCGGGTCTTCTGGTTAGCTGCCATGTTTCTTGGTAGCAAATAACAACTCTGGATATGGTGCTTTGTCGAACTCCAATTACCCCGGCGACGTATCTTTGACTGCGGCCATCTTGTATGAGCACGATGATTCTAGCGGTGTTTCACACTGGTGTGAAAAATTGTTATCATTATGCAGCTAAATATGTAAAAATAATTTGTGCGTTATTATTTAGTCGTGGAGAAAATGCTATATTATTCATAAATATAGATCAGGTTTATGAAGTTTTTAATTCACATCCAAACTTTGCGTTTCAGTATTTTAAATTTTAACATGTGACGTCCCAAAACTATTGACCCACTCAAGCCCCTTGTCACACAATATCACACTTAGGTGATACCCTCCCTCCCCATTAACGTGTGACGTACTTCATGGATGGCCCCATAGGGATATCAAGATATCTTTTTCCTATTTAATATCGGTATAACTATGTAATAATGTGGGAAACCAGGAAAAACTATATCTGCTGATCTTTACAATTGTTACTTGAGAAGACAATTCAATGGTGGAGAGCTCCCTAGATTCATCTGTCCATTGACGACTTTATTTTTGGGATTCTCAAGTGTCTTATAATTTCCAAGTGTACCTACTGTGTACAACCTTTCAAGCTTCTTCAGTTGTGCCTCGAAAATTTCTTAGTTATGTTGGGTAATACAAATCATAATTGATTTCTTATGATGGTGCTTCTAAACCTGGTGTTATCTTGTTTTTTCCAAGGATTTCATTTGATGAGGATAAAAATCACTTTTTTTTGTGTTAGTTGAGTGTATCCATGCACAGTTCACGCAGATTTGTTATAAATTCATATTTTCACCAAACTTTTTTCACGTTTCAATCATAATCTCAGTTTGTCAAATAATTAAATACATAGAAAGCTAGGATAAGAAAAATATAAACCTAATACCTTCAAAATTTAGCTTCATCATTTTCCGTTCATCCTAAAATAAACCTCCGTGGACTTGTGGGCGAGCATTTGGTTTTCCCTTTTCCAGATTTCATTTCCGGCTCACAGGTCGAATTTTCTTGAACTCGATTAACGACAGTCCTTACAATCCTTGCATAATGTACGTGAGGTGAAATCCCAAAACTCGATTTCTCTTCGTTTTGTGTTTACCGCAACAGGTTTTTCTTCTACCAGATGTTTATATCTATTCCAATTTGTTGTCTTTCTAAATATCAGTTTTGTGATCTTGTGTATTGCAGTGTTTTTTGATTAACAACAATTCCATAAATCATAAAATTATCTTTATAAATAGTTATGATACTATCATGATAACGCAGGTAATTGATCATTGGAAATATTCTCTCCAACATTGGTACCCAAATTTGATTCTATTCGGCTGAAAAGGGTAAGATAGTCATAAAATCACATCTAGTATCTTCAATTTTCGTTTGGAAGTCGAGTTAAATCTTTCACAACATGTAAATCCATATTTTATTGCAATACAAAAAACTAATCAACTATACACAGTACGATATTTATAATTTTGAAAACAAATATTTTTATTTTCTTATAAATAGTATGACAATATGTTTCAAGCTGGTCCCTTAATAAGAGATACCAAACAAACGTATTTGAAACGTAACACAATACCATTTCGTCTTAAGAAGTGGAAACGTCATATCAAAATTCCTTCTCGCAATCAAAGGGACCGAATTCATGTTCGAATAAAGTCTCAAAGTGCAACATGAAGCAGAAAAAACTCATTACAAGAAAGTCCTCCTATTTTAATGACGTTGAAATACCTTCATCCTTGTAGTAATTTAATCAGGATTTTATATCCAGTTGCGACAGTGTACGACCTATTAAAGTGAAGCAGAACAAAGCTTTATACTGGAATTTTGGAAAATCTCAGCTTGTCCCGGATTACGGAAAATAGACCAGTTAGAGCTGAACCAATTTCCGTTAAATTTTCATCAGAAGAATTGTATACTTGATAATATTATAAGCATTATAGCCTTAGAAGTATCAATAAAATAGGAGTTTGAAGGTTTGCAAGCCTATAGTATTCTATTTTTCGAAAATTTTTGGCCCAGCTGGACATATTGGTTTCTAAAATCTGTTAGCAGAGCTAGAAATTCGGTAAAACTCGTCAAAATGTATGAAATCCCCATTTTCCCAAGCTACCGGATAACTATCCAGTTATAACTACCAAATAACTGTACTATTGTCAAAAGCAATAACTACTGTAACATTTAATATTTGTACAACCCCCTCTCCCACTAGAAAATTTCATCGTGAGCCTACATGATTGAACTTTCGAATCGACTTTAACAGATTTTTCAATTGGAATCGAATATTGTGTTTATTTTGGAACAACACAAACTGCTGATGATCGGGATAATTGGGAAGAACAACCATCAAAAGCACAAGTTTACTTACCGTGACCTGGGGCGTCATCATGGCATTATTAATCCACGTTGGCTGTGGGCCATTCAATAAACGGTTATAGAAGCGATGATGCTACAATACCGGAAAATTGAGTCACAGAAATTACCCATAGTTTACGCGTACATTGTGAATGGAGATAAAATTATTATATTGCTTCGAGCGCTTTGCATGAATGTACATATCAGACTTTTTTGTTCGATTATCCAGTATTACATTATTTGCTCCTTCTTATATCTATCCCCATACATCATTTCCGGATCACTTCAACTCTCTCTTTGTCTCTATATTTACACTTTTCCACTTTACTCTCTATCTATTCGGTTGTCTATTCCTTTCTCTATCTTTATTTTTCAACTTGCTATGCTTCTATCTCTTCAAGGGTAACTAAATAATTGGAAAATTATAATTATAAATGGAAATCAATAGTGAACAAGAGATGCTTCTGCTCCACTGTTGGAGAATGATAGAAATGAACCAATTACGAAATATGATACTACTAGAAATACGATATTATTATTTTTCCTCGATTATAACGTATCCTGGCAGTTGATAAGCTACAAAACCTTGAAAATATCACTCCTCACACCGAACACTATAAGTAATTTCGAGCAAATTGAAAGAAATTTCAATTTTTCTTATTTAATTATACAGCTTCAGGGCTAAAGTTTAATTCCTTCACCAGGCAAAGGTACGGCAAGATACAGCTTCATTAACAGACCACTGGGGTCTGATATTTGAATTTCCATTACTCTTATGAATATTTTGATGAAAATATCAGGGGAAATGAAGGACAGTTTCTCCAGGAATTTGCATGGAAAACGATTTTGACATTAGCCAAGTATTTAAGGATTATTATTCTGCTTGTTAGCAACTATTAATTTAATACAGTTTGTTGTGATAAGAATCAATTAAATTGCAGCTCATCCGTTGTTGAGGATAAATCAAAGATTACAGAATAAAAATATAAGATGTTTCACTCCAGGGCGGTTTGATTCAAGTTGCTGTCCCAAACGGTCGCCGCTCTTATAAATCATGTTTACAACTCGCTTTTGTTGTCAATAATGAGACCGGTAGATACCAGATAAGTTCGAAAAGCTTATTTTATTTTAAGCTATACAGGGGTAATTTGAGAAATATATATTCAAGTTAATAGGACTCTTTAACACAAAGGTTTATTTTTAAATGTTAATGATTTCGAAAAATGTTCAGGATATGAATTTGAATAGGTAAGTAGAAAATAAAATGAAATTCTCAACTCACAGCTTTTATCCATTTGAAACCACCATTATAATATTATTGTTACTTTTGGAGGATAGGAGACTAAATTAAATATACAAAATTCTCTGGCCCTCAACCCTTAAATACTAACACACCGTCTCACAGACGGTACCGGGAGGTTGAGTATAAAATATCTCTCCACTCCCGCGCTTCAAACGTCGGCCAATCACGTAATTTCAGTACTCATCAGCAGAAATTGAAAAAAATGGAAACAGGCCCAGCATAAGGCTTTTTTCTTATTAGTCCAAAATTTGTTTCGTTTTCTTGCCTAATGTACTTGTTTATATTATATCCTTATTATAAAAATAAATAATCTCAAATATTACAAAATATTTAGTGTTTAAGCTTTGATATCGAAGAGAAAAATATTAATATGATTTTCTGCTTATTTCAATAATTAATCAATAGAATAAAAAATATATACAACATAAACATAAAACACGAACAACCCATTATAAACACCGTTCTGAAATAACAGCGCTCGACGGGCGACGTCCCGTATAATATGCCAAATTAAATGCAAGTAAGGATGTAGCGACGTACTGTTCCATCCAAGTCACTAGCGGCATCGGTGCTTCACGCGATAAATTCGAACAAGTGAAATATATTATATTTTTATTCTTTAATCTGTGGCTAAATCTATTCAGAATTGTTGGATGACAGTTTTTCACGTGGGCGCAAGCGCTCGGCGGTTGCTTGCCTTAGAAAGTCTGTAACCGAACATCACCTATTGGTTCTATCTAACTGTTGTTCGACCAATTAAAACTTTGCTAGTTTGATGGAACAAAACCACGCAAAAGAGTTGCAGAAAGTGTAAGCGCAGCCTGATAGGTGATGCTGCACCTTCTTCTACTAATTTTTCGAAGCCTGGTGGTCTGACGAGACATTTCGTGATCCTGAAATGATTTATCTTGAAAATATTTTTAAAAATTGGAATGAACACATTAAATTCATGACCTCAATGGAACGATTACTTCTGTAATCACTAATAATATTAATTACTTCAATATCATTTCGGTGTCTAATTATTATTCCAGGAAATCATGTAAATGCATCAACGTCAATTAGTTATTTTGATTTTCAAATATCCGGTAGCGTCACTATTCACCAATATTAACAGGATTATTTTATCAACCAAAGTGGGTTCACTTCCTTCCTACGAACAATACCAGGCTGGCTATCTCTAATACGAGAATAATATGATGTATTGTAGAATCTATAATAATAAATTGGAATCTATACAGATATTGAATGCCTTTATTAGGTTTAAATTGAAAGTGGATTGCATCCATTACCTACGTATTCGATGACCGTTATTAATATAATTTCAAGTGATTAGTATAGTTGTATTAATATTATGAATATTCATATTTGAATTAATATGAGGAAAAACTGAATCAACAGAATTGATTCGCAATGACATAGGTATTCGTATCATATAGACCAATTCATAACGGATGAGAATTCCCAAACCCTCTTTTTGCAATTGCAGACTATGTATCCTAAGATACCTTGTTGTATCTCACTAAATGCTTGAGGGATTGTTCACAGTCAGAAAACTTAGGTCATGTCACAAGATAATATGATGGAGTTAGAAAAAATTAGTGCCAGACAGGGTAAAACTTCACTAAGAGTTTCAACAGGTCCTAAGTGGACATTTCTCTTGAATGGGCACCTGAAAATGCTCAAAAAAGTGAAAGGAAAAGAATGTATATTCTGTGCTATGGAAAAAGTAAACTCTATTCATCCGGGAAATAGGGCTAACCAGTCTCTGAGGCAGGGGAATACCCAGGAGCAGAATTCATCACAATTATTTGGGAACATTTCCAAAAAACGCTTTCGCAGCAGCAGCTGTTGACGCGTTGAGACATGTATTCTTTATGTTTATGTTGAATATTTGGATATGAACTTACCATAAATGACTCCAAAGATACTTAAACTGTAGCAATACTATGAGGAAAACGAACGCAGTGCATACATAGAGCACCTTTAAAACGAATTGTGATAAATTCAAGCAACAAAATTGAATGATTAACTTTCTCGCTTCCAAGGGGTAGGCCTATGCTCTTAGACTTTCCAGTGAGTGGAAGTAAGCAGGCATATAATAGCAGGTATGCTGACTGATTCTAGACCTCTAATTTCTTCCACTTACCGTCGTTTTTGTGATATCTGATTCTTTAAATCGACCTACTGAGCTTTGTAATTTTTTCATGTCAAAGCATATCTCTCAAGTTTCTCAATGCACTCCTTGTATAACTGAATATAATAGTCTCCCATCTTAGTTGGTTTTTTGACGTGATCATTTATATTATCTTCCTCATCCATAAATAATGCAATACAATCATGAAAAATCAAAGTTCCTTCCTTTCCATCATACCTACCGTTGCCATAACCTAAAATTACATGATATGCATTATATATTTTCCGAATAAAGAAAAACCTTGAGACTCTCATAGTTATATCAGACTTTAGTTAGCGGTAGGCTGCGAGGGTTTTCTCCAGAGGCTCTCTTTCCGTAATGTAAAATGACAGATCCCATTATTTACTGAAAAACAACACCGCTAAAGTAAGAAACCCTGTAAAAGGAGAAAAGAAAGTGCCGTTATCTGTTTTTAAAAATTCTGCCTGCCCTTCCGATGCTATTTATTACAAAAACTCCAGTTGTTCGCTTCTAGTTTGGAAGCGTGTTGGACCTATAGTTGGAAAATTTTAATTCTTTATTAGACTTAACAATTATGAACATTCCAAGCCGGTGAAACAGCAGCCTGTTGTAATTCTACAAGGTGATTCATAAGTAATGGGCCAAATTGTAAATCTTGGTAAATTTGGCCTTCTGAACGTATATTTACAATTTGGCCCATTACTTATGAATCACCCTGTATATACAAAAGTGAGGCGCGACTGATCATTGATGACCTTCACAGGGGAAAAAAGTTACAGACTACAGCTAGTCCGTTGCTCTCTCCAATGCTCTCGTAATCTCCCAGGTACTGTGCTCTAGGATTCTGGAGTGCTGTGCAGTTGGAAAGTATGTGGATGGAGGTTTCTTCTTCCCTGCCACAAAATCTGCATTCTTCTTCCCCCACTATTTTGATCTTTTTCAGGTGCCAATTCAGGCGACAATATCCCGTTAGGATCCCTGTTAAAACTCTTAGCGCAGTTTTACTTTGACCTTTGTATTCATTGGATGTCAACAGGTTGTAGTCACCCAGAAGAGTCTTTGATTGTATAAGCCCTACTAGATATTTCCAATGGTCAGATCTTCTCTTTTTCTCGGCTTCACCTATTAGGTACTTCCAATATTACATTGGGGCTGATTCCGCAAAAGGGTTCAGGCCCCCAGAAAGGTATTTCAGTACCCCTCTTCGCTAGTTCATCTGCTATTTCATTCCCTTCTATTCCAGTGTTTCCTGGAATTCATAGCTCATGTTGTTCTCGCCTAATTCATTGAGTTTGTCTAGGCATTCCCACACCATTTTGGAACTGATAACACAAGAACTTAGTGCTTTAATGGCTGCTTGACTATCCTTCATCATGATAATCCTTTGTCTTCTGTATCCTTTATCAATATTGAACTGGGCGCACTTTTTCATGGCGTGGATTTCCGCTTGAAAGATACTTTCAGAGTGTTTGGTTCCTGGCCCGAACACTCCTATCCCAGTTCCTTCTATTGCTTTTGAGTCGTCTGTGTACCATTGAATGGCATTCTTTCCAAGTCTGGTAATGGTATTTGCACTTTATAACAACTTCTACTTTTGAATTGAAAATGTAAATGAACACCTACGTGCAACAGTATATTTTTATTTTACCAAATTTCGCTGCTTACTAAATAAACTGAAACAAGAATTCAACAATCGTTCGACTCATACTTCAGGCTCATTTCAGAATTCATTCGTTCCCATACTTTCAATGATTCAACACAAAAATCGATGCAGTCACGTTAAATTCTTTATGTAGTTACCTCAAAAGTTATACAGATCCCTCACTCCATGAATTATAAATAATTTTGTTTGCCCGCTTCGAAAGTTAAATAAACACTTGCTGCCTTAAATATCCCTCAAATAACTAAAATTGGGAAAAGTTAATAAAACAATATGTTGAAACCCAACATGAACTGGATACACACTACATGGAAGAAGAAAGTTACATAAGTATAGTATTGAAACTGATGGGCATTTATAGTTAGTCTGTAACACAACATTGGGGCCATCATACATGGAAGAAGGCTGGTACAGGAACGATAACTTGGTCGCCAACTTATTTTTTATTATCCTCTTAACAAGTAAAAAGGATACATTGATGAAGTCAGATCATCGATAAGACCTCTCGACGTTATTTCATACTAAAACGAAAGCATTTGAACATTCGGCACTATACTTTTATGCACCTGGAGCGTCAACTCCAAACTTTTGGAACAAAAAATTTTTTAGTGAAATTCAAGCATGATTATGCTATATTAGCGGTCAAGACACGAAGCTTTATCACATTTTTCACAGTTAGTGAAAGACTTTTCTTGACATATCTTTTCTCCTGGACAGTTGATAGAAGACTCTTGACACATCTTCTCTGCTGGACAGTTGATAGAAGACTCTTAACACAACTTCTCTACTGGACAGTTGATAGAAGACTCTCCAAGAAATAGCGCCAGAAAAGAAAATTACCCTGATTCGCTGAATTCTTAACTAGAGGTGGGGCAAATAATTAACGGTTAAATTCCTTAAAAGTGGTTAAAATGAACACGTGTCCCACATCAAACAGAAAAGCGGCCTAGAAATATCAACAGAAGAGGCCATAAATCTTAGAACAAAGGGTAGGATCGTGTGTACTTTGAAAACAGTTTTGTTTTCATTTTTACATTTTTTTAGAACGGCGGAACGTAGAAAAGGGGTTTTAGCGATATTCGTTTTAAAGACAAAGACGTAAAAAGTTTGAAAAGAAATTATTTGGAAGTTAATGATAGAAGTAAATACAAAAAAAGAAACGATAGATATTCTATCGTTACAAGTATTACCGCCAGAAATGTTTCCCCATTCCTTGCCTGTTTTTTTTTTTAATTTTTCCTAGTTTCCAACCTTAAATTTACCCAAATTTAGACCTGCCACGAAATCTATTTGATTCAGGTCGAAATGAAACCGAGTTTCATTAAACTTTCCTCGATTAACATTTCAGAACTGGATTTGAAATCAAAAAGGTTTTAAATTCCAAATGGACAGACAGGGGATACGGAGAGACAGTTGCACTTTCATTAGAGTACACAGCATTCGTTTAAAGATTTTATGAGCTACTGAGCAACAGTATATTCTTCATATTGACTAACATAAGCTATAATGTAAGAATCTAACAGTTTTTGAGTGTCTTTTGGAAGTTGTCCCCTTTTCTCAAGTTCATAAAAAAATAATGGTGTAATCCACGATACACTTACTGACGGTTTGCTGATTTCTACTCCAAAATGCGTCCGAGCCGCGCAGTTACGTCAAGCTGGAACCAGAAATTCACACCCACCTATCACCTGTATTTTCATGCGATACAAGGTGTTGTTAATTTTAATTTCAATTTTACTCGAATTGATTCGTTTATTTGGAATTTTATTACCTACTAATTACTGTTATTGATGTTATTTTGATACTGTTTTATAATAGATAAGGCTGTCGGCTACATGCGCAAGAACATACCGTGAGTGAGTGTATCGTGATCTAATCTACTCCCAAGCTACACTCAATTTCTTATATTCGTCAGAAAAAATACCATCATTTGTCGGCATATTGACACTTATGTTTGGCAATCGTGAAAAAAATATCAACTGCTTCCCAATACACTTCCCAAGTCTATAAAACACTGACAGAAATACAAATATAGTGGAGGAAGTAGACAACTTTTATTTGTGTTCTCCGTGTCTGTCTCATCTACTTTGTATTTGGTCGACTCCATCCAGTTGGCCGATCCTTATTCGGAATAACTTCCGGACATATATATTCTTCGTCTTTCCCGCACTTTCCTTGATCATGACTAAATGTGAAGCTTTATGTGGAAAATTTGTTCATAGACGATTAATATGGAAATGAGAAATTTTCGAAAACATAGATGTATTTTGTTATAACAATAATTTAATGTTAAATATAAATATCTGTGAATGAAATTGTGATTTATTTTTCTCGGTTATCTTTGCTGCAAAGCAACAGGCAGGAAAGAATCTGACGACGCCGCATATAAACTGGAAGTCTCTCTAATTAATGTGACGAGAAAATCTGTCTAGCTCGAAGCTATAAATTAAGTTTACTAAGCAAAAGCATGGAGCTACAAAGCCGGTCATGGTCGCCAAAAGAAATTTTTACGAGAGGAAATTTAGAAAAATATTTGCTATTAAGAATATGAATAATAGTTATTTGTTTTACTAGGCATAAGAGCACAAGATTTAATGCCGCGGCTGGTGTTTCATAGCCAAGCGTAGCGAAGCTATGAATCCAGCCAAGGCATTAAATCTGCTTTTCTGCCGTGTGAAACATATAATTTTTTCTTCAAATTTTTTCCAATTCCACTTGGAAGGTTGCCTAGCAACGAACTTTTTCTGCCTGGTCAGTAAATGTGGACTTTTTCTGCTTGCGAAGTGTCATTAAAAGGCCGCTTTTAATGTCATTTGGAGAAAAAATAATTTTTCCCGGCTATTTCATAGTAATTGTGTGTAGTGAGAGTTTCGATATTGGACAATATTCCAGAAATATGTTTCCAAATATGCTCCAAGTCTTTCTATAATTTTTTCTTGCGGAAATAATTTTCTAATGTTGGAAAAAATTGGGGAAACTGAATGGGGACGTCAATGAGAGCAGTGAAGATAGAAGGAGAAGAAGAGACTAAAAACGAGTGCAAATGTAATTCCAAGATTAATTTTCGGAGTGTATTGGCCTGAGGACAGATAAAAAAAGGTACGAAGATCTGAAGGACTTAGTACGAGTACAAACTTTCGAGATTCCGTTCGATTTTACATTCGAGAGCGGTGGGGAATAAAAAATGCGGATTTGTTGAAAAAACAGACAAGAAGTTATTGTAGAGGGCGGAAATTTAGATATGTATTCATTATTCAGAAAAAAAAGTTTTCATACTACAACGCAAGGGGGTTCGAAATAAAGAGAAGTTGGTAATGTGTTATGAAGTTTCTCAGTATAAGCTAAAAGTTGAGACCCTTTTTTTGGGTAATACATTTTTGTTTTCCTTGTTAATCATCATTATTTTCTGATCAATATTTTCCAGATAATGATTATGTACAGTGTGATCTATTTAAGATCGCAGCACCCAGTTGTACCTTTTAATTGACATTTATTGAACTTTAAATTTAGGTCGGCAAAGAGGCTATTCAATATACAGATTGCGAAAAGTCTATTCAAGTCATACCATTTACACAAGTACGACAAGG
>CAJUYG010000325.1:0-11620 GCA_910591675.1 Galerucella calmariensis
TTTTTTATCATTAATTTATTCTGTTAATAATAAAATAGATCCGATGCCAGCTCAATTTATGTTTTTTTGTTATCCTTTCGGGTAACTTAAAACATTCAATTACATAATTTCCCAAAAAAAAAAACAAGAAAAAGTCACCGAGTCATGTCGCTTGCTTCCTTTAAATTAGGCATTCTCAACTCTTGACACATAATAACATTGTTTTTTGTATCAGTTTTTTGTCTTCTGAAATTAATACTTCATATTTAATAGCCTCAAGCCTTATGGTAGGCATTGGAGTCCGGTAGTTGACAGGTGGCCAGTGGGGGCTATTTTGATGACCAAAATATTCACCACAATTTATTAATACGTACTATTATTACAACTCAACAAAACTACCATCATTGCAGAAATTATAATAATTTAAGATTATTTCAGTAATAAATAATGGACGGTTTTCACAAAATGTTCGATGTACGGTTGACGGTAAATATAGCTAGTAATAATAAGTGAAACTTATTCTTGATAATAGTACACTCATATACTAACATTTGAACATGGTTAAGCAATATATTTTGATAAATAGTATCCTAGATAATTGCTCATAACACCTATCATGGAAAATTAATTCAATCAGCCATTTCTAGAGCGATCAAAATCAATAAATTTGCAGTCAACATTTCAAAAATAAATATGGCATTGAAAAGGAATTAAATTTCACAAGCATCTATGTAAAGTACGAGTATTTCATTTAGTCGGTGGTTTCAAATGGAATGTGATCTCTTAATAAAAACTTGTAACGAGATTTATATTTGCTGAATAGAATTTCATTTGTCTTCTCTAAAGTAATGACTCAAAAACTTGAATAAAATATATTCTAATAATATATCCTCTGCCGAATATATTATTATTAAATAATGCTGCATCTTTCTTTCAAAACAAAAGATAAGATTTGTTTAGTTTAATACATAAGCTAAAGCCTTAAAATATTTCTTTCTCTTTAAAACTAGTACTTGTGATTATATTAACTTTGATTTCATAAAAGTTTCTTTTTCTGAGCACATTAGCAGAAATGATTCTTGTTTAGGCTGACCTAAGTTACTTCTTAAACTAGTTTTGATGTAGGTACTTTAAAACTGAAAAACTTCTTCCACAGTCTACTTGGGTGAATGTCAACGTTAACAAGTACTTGTAACGAAGGCCCAGGCTACCTACTGTAGGACCCAGTCGTTATAAGCTGTACCTCTCCAAAAGTATGTAGCAACAAATATAATAATTGTGTCATGAGTTGGACAGTTTTGTTGATGAAATTTGATCATTCTCTTCCTCTTAAACAAAATCTTCCAAACTGGACTTTTTGATAGTGTCCCAGTTATCTGCCAAACTGATAAGTTTTTTCTCATATTTTCGGGAGTAGCAGGAATCTTCAAAAGTTTTTTGCCCAGTTCTTCAAACATTTGAAAGAACATTTCATTAGTACCTTTTATTTCTGTGCTGCACTGTACTTTCTAAACTCTCAACTCACTGGGCCGAATACATCGGGGCGTAAACTCTCGGTGGGTGTTTTGGCCTGTCCAGCCCTGCTCTTCGTTGAGAGTCCAAAAGTTATCTACTGTTTATTCCTAGCTTTATATGCAAACTATAAAAGACAACTCTCGCATTTTATATTTTGTGAAATTGATTATTTATCAATTTTATTCAATAATTTACCTTGTAGTTTTGTCCTCAAGTACAGTATTTTATACGCATTAATTTGTATAAGAACTTGACAATATTAAATGCTTGGCAACGTTGCCCTATAATTTGTTTCCTGCTCTAAATGAGATTTTAAGGTGTAAGCACCATTTCAATATTCGTTTTTGGGGCGGCAGTGGTGAATGAGTGACTTCGCGAAGGGAATGCCACAGATATATTCTTGTGAACGAGACAGACGCTAATAATTCTATTGCGTTTTTAATTATTGTTTGCCGATAAAAATGGAGGAATTTTGATTTAATAATGATTAATGATATGTAATAATTGATATTAATCTGATTCAACCTAAATATTCGTTATAGGAAATATACAACAATTTTCGACAAATATTCTCTAGTCGTTTTTTAGTTAACTCAGAATATGAAGAATATTATGCTTAATTTATAGGATTTATAGACATAAATGAAAGTGTTAAAATCACGGTGAATTGAAATTAAATCACACAACCAATATTAACAGGAAAAGAGACAAATGTTAACAGAAGATATAAAAGTAAAAGAAATATGGAAGGAATATTTTAAGAATTATTAAATAACGGAAAAAGGACAACTAAATCAAATGAAGAAAAAATACAAACATATAATATTAATAATGAATTGAAGTCATAGATTAATTCACGGAAATAATTAAAAAGTTGAAAAATGGGAAGGACCAGGTTGCGACAAAATAACTGTAGAAATGATCACAAATATGTGCAAAATTGGGGAAGAGCTGTTATTTAAAATATATATAATTATTGCTGGAAAGAAGTTAAGATACCGAAATAATGGCAAATGGCTGCAATTGTCCTTATATACAAAAAATGTGATAGACGGGAATGTGGTTGGGACTGACAGATAAAAGTATACAAGAGAAATAAATATTGCGTATTCATTGATTAAGAATAGGCATTTGATATGGTATCAAGGAAAATAATGTAGAGAATATTAGAAAAAAGGGGGGTAGATAATAAAACAATAAGAATGGTACAAACAATATATTATAATAATTCTAAATACTGTTATAAGCCATAATAGAAAATCAGAAACGTTCACAACTCTAAGTGGACTTACCCAAGTAACAATTTGAGTTTTAACTTGGTATACAGGATACCTATAAAGCTTATTTCATTCCATTTTCATAAAACTTCTTCATCTATGGGATACTTATAAAGCTGTCACAAGTAGGCTTCAAGATAAAAGGGAGAATCCTAAGACGGTTTTCAGGAGTAAATTAAAAGATCTTTTTAAAACCTACTAGCTGAATTTTGAAGCCTAGCATGTTTTTAGGATAACCATAAAACTTATTATTAAAACATTTATAAGAGTAACAAATCCCAGAGCTGCTTTACGAGTATGATAAAGCTGAACGATAAGAGCATCATAAGACTAAATTTATAAATTATAAACTTGTTTGCTCTTAAAATAGTTTAAGAAAAATCTTCCATAATATTATTCGGTTTTATGGTACTCCCATCTCCAGTTTATTTCCAAAGATGTCCTGAACATAAACATATTATTAGAAGAATGTATTCGATAACATAAATGGCTGATAAAACTTTTTCCAAAGGCTCATTGGTTCCGTAAATTTTCAAACGAACACTACATTTCTGTTAAAACTTACTATGATGGGATATATATATTGACGCGCCCGGTGAAATATTGATTTTCAAGAAATAAAAATAAAAAAGTTTCCGCAGTAAAATTTTTTTACTACTATTTTTGCAAGTATTCCTATTTATTTACTTATGTTATATTATATTATATGTATGTTTACAACTAATTTACGTTACAAGGCTATTTTTGTTGCTTTCTTCAACCGAAATTTATAAAAAGTTGAAATATTTTTTAATGGTATATTTTTTAATATATATTGGTAGTGGCTAGTAAATCATCAGAAATCTGACGGAACGATAAATATGGTTGTTAAAACTAAGAGAATATAAGTAATAATAAATATCTATTTTAAACTATTTTATAATACTTCAGCTCTTACCACATTAGTCAAATAAATGATATACAGTGTGTTCACAGATGGGGCTGACGGGAGGAGTATTTTACTTTTGATTTAACAACAAAAAGTGATTATTCATGAAAAAAATTATTTTTTACACTCATGTGTCATTTTTATGCACCGTTATATCATCATGACAAATGGATCGACGTTATTTTTAGTCCATTTAGAGCAGCCTAAATGAGACATCTTTTGGTTTTTGCATAAAATTGGAAAAAATATTGTATGTAACATCAGAAGTGTCTTTCCTGCACTCATTGAATCGACGTCAATTTTTCCTTATATGAAAAAAGCACCACTCTATGCACTTGCTGCATACAATATTTTTTTAATTCTATGCTAAATTTCATGCAAAAACTAAAAATTATCTCATTTTAGGTTGCTCTAAATGGACGTCGATTTGTTTGTCCATTCCATTCGTGAAAAAAGCACCATCTTAGCACTTGTTGTGTGAATAACTATTCTTTTAATCGGAAGTGTTTGTTATTAGGATAATACACATTTCGACACCCCTAAAAGCCGCCCTCCTACCAAAAATTGTCTCGTAGTACAATTCGACTGAAGTTTCAACGGTAGGTACCTAATACAAATATTTTTAAAAGGCATGGGACCGAGGACTATTATCTTAATATAAAAATAAGCTGAAAACTTTATAAAGATTAACTTTTGTCATAAAATCGTACAGGAAATGATTTCAATTATTTCAAATTTGTGATTTTATAACGGTAAATTAAAATAACTCTAAAATTATAATCTGAAATACATTAGTTGGGAGCAATAGCCACTACCACAAAAAATGTCGACTCCCAACCCTCTGGCGGCAGAACGAGTAAAAACCATTTGGCATAAATATAAACCTTCTTAAAAATATTTACTATAAAAATGCTTTCATTTTATGCTACTTTAAGGTAATTTTGACTTAGAAAAGTATGTATTAAGTAAAGAGAACAAAAAATATTTCTTAAAACTATTTAGTCCTACTGACATAACCTAAAATTTACTCTTGACGTTTTGTTTATCTTCGACGAAATTTGTTGTTTACTATAATTGAAATGCCATTTAAAATAGTCCAAACCATCGAGGACAATCAAATTTGTTTGTCTGTAGTTCCTAGCAATTGGGAAGAAAACGGATTGTTATACTGGCCAAATAAAAATAGTAGGTTCAAAATCGATATTTGAATTATCAGTAGGCGGATCAAAATTGTGTTTATAAACGTATTCACGACTTGTTTGGATTTAAAACTGTTTTTTAGTTTTTTCTTTTCTTTTTACCACTTTTTTTAATTTTAATCCATTTGTCCAAAAACGTTGCCATTTTCCCATATGGTATGTTATTAGATTACTTAAAAAGTTGGGTTTCCTATTGAAAAGTACTTTTTAAAACCATACTGCCTCATTCACCTCTTATAATTTACTTATTCATATCAGTTTTGAGATTACAACTTTCAAGTGTTTTCTAGGAAACTAAGCCTGCTGTACTCTTTAAAACTAACTTTTAATACTTTTATAAGGGAACTACGCAATGAATATATCCTTATTAAAACAAAATTATCTTTAGGAGTATTATAAGTGTGAACTGCCCTATCACTGCAAATTGTAGGATACTTATAGGGGAGCTATACTATGAAGCAATATTGCCTTCAAGTCATAAAAGTACATATTATAACCTTTTTAAAACAAGAGTGTATAATTCTGCTTCTATAAAACTCTAATAAAACATAATTAAAACTGGCTTCACTTAAAAATGTTACTTGGGTAGACATGGCGGAGGATTAAATCCATTTCTTTTCATTGCGCTTATGGATAAAATTATGAAAAAACAAATAATACATCTAAACAACATAAGGTAGGACATAGAAACCTGCAAAAAGTTGAAATAACAAATGAAGCATATTTAGACGACAATGTTATATTTGCACAAAGAAGTGCGACAAAACCTAAACATATGGAATGAAAATAAGCAGGAATAACACTAAAACTATAGTGATTGGTGATAAAACAGTAATTATAAAAATATATAATGAAGATCAAATTATAGAATTATAGAAGTGGAATAAATTCAGTATCTTGGAGTAGAGTTAGATCAGTGCGGAACTCAGGAAGCGAAAATAAATAAGAGAGTACAAGAAGTAATCTATATTTTCTATTAATAAAATTTTTATAAATGTAAAGGAAATCTTGAGAACAACTGAATTAAAGGTCATTAAATCTGTGTACAGGCCAGTATTATTGCATGGCTGTGAATCTTGGATACTTAATAGATCACAAAAGAGTGAAATACAAGCGGCTGAAATTAAATATCTAATGCAAAAAAGAGGAGTAACAAAAAAGATAAGATACGAAAACAATAATAAAAGAAAAACTGGAAATACAGTCAACTCTGGAGTATATTGAGGAAAGACAATGGAATGTTGGGGACATTTGCAGCGTATGGCGGAGACTAGATAAACTAGAAAAAATATGGAGAACGTAAAAAGACTTGGGATGAGACAATAGGGGAAATATTACAGCGGAAAGAAAGAACTTGGCAGAAAGAAAAGTGTAAAACTATCACTCCACATCACAATGTGGTCGAAGAGCTATTTCACTATACATACCTATATAAGTCATAAATAAATATAAATAAAAAAATCCGCTAAAATGTATTAATTATTGTATCAATTGAGTGGTTAAATTAAACAAGTTCTAATGTTATTGAAACTAGATATTTTATTGTTTTAATAAGAGATACTCAGTAAGTTTCAAATTGCTGGAGGATTTTTCAAACTGATCATGGATTAAACATTGAAAATTTGTTTTTTGGAAAGTACTAAAAAATTAAGACATATCAAATACTTCCATGATAGGACGATGTATATTTTAACATTTGACATGTATGTATGTATGTATTAGGGGTGACATTCACTAAGACCTTAAAGATCTATTGACATTTGACATAGAAAAGTTTCTTGAAATAGAAATGCTAGACTTGGAAAACTATAATAATGGTTTTAGTTGATTAAATTTATCGCAATGGTTAAAAAGTTTAATTTTTCTGGTTCTCATCTCTGGTTTAATTAACTTTTTATATTTTATTCAGAAATATATTCTTATCATATGAACATATCTACATACCCAAATACACGAATTTTATTAGTTTTAATAACAGTAATTTCGGTGCCAACCATTTCAAAATAAATTATTGTTGAACGGGTCGTAAAAATGGCTCCTCAAAAACAAACCAAACTCGCTAACATAATATTATATGGCGTGCTGGTGATTGCATGCAAGTATCGCTTGGAATAGTTATTAATTATTGAACTGACAATAAAGGTTATTAAGCAGTTAATTTAAGTATTATACCATCTAATTTGGGTGGTATTTTTCAATTCAATTATCTTCTTGAAAATTTGTTATTTCCACAGTAATTCTTGGGTTTATTTGTCGGTTGTAAGTCTTTATTATCCTATAATTGATATTTAGGGTACCTTTGAGGTTTAACCGGGGTTCTTTGACAGTTAGTAATAAAAAAAATGTGATGATATCATTCATATTTTTTAATCTTCTGATGCGATACTGAAGCATATCTTATTATTTTTATTAGCTCTTTACTTCTTGATAGGTATTCTAAATTTTCTTAATAAACTTATTCTTTCAAGAAAACTGACAGTATCCCAAACTATAGAGTCAATTTTGTGAGGAGTGATTCAAAAATAATGGCACGCAGTTATAGTTAACGAAGTTGTTTTAGTCAAGATTAGGATTTAAATTTCAACAAGTATCGTGTGAAATTCTCGAGTTTTCCGTTAATATTTTTAAGCTTATTTTGCATATTTAAAAGTAAGAGGGAGTTAGCAGATCGTTTAATTTTTAACAGATGCTTACAGAATTGCTCCTATTATCTGTAATATTGCTTATTGCTATTTCTTTTTGCATCCAGTATGGTTGAAATCGTGTGCAGTTTCACAAATCATTTAAAACAGTCGACAAAGATAATGGTTTGATACTATTATAACGCCTAACACTAAGAAACAACAACTACCTGTCGGGATGTATGCCCCCACAGATATTGAATTACACTTATAAGTTAAACGGGGTTGGGATATCCGCACGATATAACCAACCATTCTGGTTTGTAATTAAAAGGGACAACATCACTTGTAGACCGGTTTCGGCTATTTGCGCCTCATCAATACAAGGTAGATAGATAGATCAGTCCAGAAGCTCTGAGGGCATAATCCTGGGGTGTGATTTTCGAGTTCACACGAATATTATGCGGGTACGGTTATTTCCACATGAAGTTTTTCGTGTACGGTGCTAAATGTGTATTTTTCAACACCATTCGAATAAACGTTCGTACACGAAGAATTTAGCAGCCTACAACACCGCATAATCGTACGGTCTTGTCACTTGTGACATTTGAAAAGCAAAGAATATACCTTATCTATGCAGTTCTAATAGTTCTATGCAAAGAATATACTAACTACTGTATTAAGTTTAGTGAGCCCAAACTGGCTTTTGATATTATTTATTTAGCATTTTTCCTTTATTATTGTTTGTTGTTAAAAAATGGGAGATTCCAGTTCCAGTGCTGCTCTTAATAAAAAATATTCAATAAATGGGTTAAAGTTAAAGATCTTAGGAGGTCTATCTGCTAACTTTTCCGCTTCTTGTATAGCGTTAATGAAGTTTAAATGAATTAAATCATCAAAAACTGCCATATTATAATTTATTATAGGGTCAATTCTATAAGAATTGGTTATTATAGATGTTTTAATCCATACCTAGTCAAGATTATAATTCGAATTTCAACATGTATGGTATCGAATAAAGAGCTTTCCGTTAATACTTTAAAGCTTGATATGCATACAGACTTGCAAAAATGGGTTAGCAGCCGGTCTTATTTTTAACTGTGCGTTAAAATTTAACATTTGCTTATAGAATTGCTCCTTATATCATTTATTATTCAAATTTACCAAACATAAATATTTTCAATCTAGGCTATGTAAATTTACAATTTCCGTACACGAAAACATTTATTCGAATGGAATGAACCCACTCGAAACAAGCCATACGAAAGTGTTCGTATACGATTACCGTTTGAGCATGTCGAAAATTAGGTCATTTAAATTTCATACGAAAATGAGCATTTTTCGTATACGATTTACTCCCGAATGGTTTCGAAAATCGTACCCCAGAACATAATCACATCAATACATTAACCTCATTGAAGAAAAATAAATGCTAACAGCGACATCCCCACATCAAAACTCAAACAAAATTCTATATTCGCAAACTACCATCCCGCCTAAGATAGAAATGTAATTAAATGTCTGTCGGGACATATAGCACAAGAAGTAGTTGTTCTCTGTTCTTTGAAAATAATTTTCCAAAAACTTTAAAAGGCGTTATAATAGTATTAAACTAAAATATGACGATTTTCACACGAGACTGTTATTAAGTAAATAATTTACACTTAAACTGACAGATATTTATATTGGTATTCTCAATTTTCTTATGACAAATCACTTGTTCTGATTTTGTTATGTAGTCGGGTATTTCCACTTCCCAATTATTGTTCCTTAAATATTCCGTTTGTCTCCACAATGATTATTGAAGTATTTTTCGTTAATCTTGTTTTCTACATGAATTAGTGTTAAACCATCGACAATTTGCTGATTTGAGAGTCTTATGCTGTAGCATCTGTATACCCAGATAACTTTGAAATAACATAACTGTAACTTTTTTATGTTCCAATTAAATGACTACTTCAAAAATGCTAATAATCTATTCATTTGGAGTTTAATCCTATATCTCTGCTAACTCCATTGGTAATTGGTACAGCTTCAATTCCATTTGGAGTACTTGAACAATATCTGTATGTGTATAATTATGTATGAACGCGGATTGAGGGAAGACACTTCGCTTCGCTACGCTACGATGATTATATTGTTAGTTGCCGCCATGTTTCTGTACATGAATCTAACATAGATTAGTTTTAATACTCATTTAAAGAAAACTGTTTTCGTTGTTGAGTAAATATGGAGAAAAAAGAATATCGTGTGTTAATTAAGTATTATTTTTTCCGTGGAAAAGCAATTGAAGAAACAGAGGAAAAAATACGTAAATATTATCCTGAATGTGCTCCGTCCCATGAAATGATTTGTAAGTGGTTCTCTTCTTTTAAAAGTGGCCATATGAACACGGATTATGCTGAAATTCATTCACTATAACTACTCCAGAAATGACTAATAAAATCCGTGCCCTTGTACTTAGCGATCATCGAATAAGTGTACGTGATATAGCTAATGAAATAAATACTTCAACCGAACGGGTATGCAATATTTTGCATGAAGGGTTACATATGAAAAAGTTACCTGCAGGACGGGTGCCGCGAATGCTTAATGCTGATTAAAAGCTCGGTCGCATTAAAAATTCAAACGAATATTTGGACATCTTCAAACGTAATCCAAGTGGATTTTTTCGTCGATATGCCAAAGGTGTAATCATAATTGATTATTTAGAAAAGGGGAAAACGATAACTGGCTAATATTATGCTGATTTACTGACACATTTTGATACCGAACTTGAGAGAAGACTACCGCATTTGTTGAAGAAAAGAGTTTTATTCCATCACGACAATGCTCCTGTCCATTCGTCCGCTATTGTTGCAGAAAAATTAGCCGAACTGGCTTGGTGAAAAGCGGGAGGAGATTGCAGAGATAAACTCGTATTTTGCAGAAAAGATTATTTTTTGATCGTTACCTAACCAAAACTAACAGGATTTTGCGATTATTATGTAACTATTTCCAATTCTTCTAATAACATGATTTTATAATTAAAATATTGTTAAAAATGACAAATTTCGTAGAGGGAAGCAGGGTTTGTTAGCTCTGTTAGTTACTCTGAAGCGCCATGCGCTACAGCTTGCACACAGACGTTGTTTCAGCTTCTTTCATATGATTTAAAACCTCTGTTATTATTTATTTCTCTATGATGTAGTGGTATCTCTATGATGGTGTAAGCTTATCGTGAAACTGCCTAGCCGAGCCTTGATGCGTAAGTGTTTAGAGGGTATAATAGACTAAAAATAATATTATTATAGTTGATAAACCTTCAATAATTTGAATAGACGTGATAATATTACGATCTGCTTCCAATTAGGTGCCATTTGAGTATTAAACGCAACATTTTTTTATATAAAATGCTGTACACATCAAGAGGCTGATGAACTTTAACATTGAATGGAAACTTCATAAAGTTGTAAAGGTCAAACCAAGGGTATCCACAAATCCTGCAAATGAGCGATATTTAAAATGAGGTTAGTTTGCAAAAATAAATGTTAAATAACGTGTAAGGGAAAAAGCCAATTCATGAAAATATAAGACGGTGAGGTTTGTGAAAATTATGAAACTGATGAAAAGTTATCTAATTCAAATATTAAACTCATGCTATTTTGAGTGAGCAGAAAACATTAAAATTGGAACGTAAGAAGTACCTATATACTTAAATTTATTCACAATTATATTAAGGACAAGAACAGTCTTGAAAGGTCAGTCTTCAAAGTTATTACTTTGGTTTCAGCGTGTTTGCGCCTCATCAGTATAAGGTAGATATCATCCGTACAGAAGCTCTGAGAGCATAATTCTGGACTATAGAAATCATTGATATCGCACAAATACATCAATTTCAGTAAAGGAAACGATAAATATGCGATAACAGTAATAACCACAAACTAAAATTCGATTTGACAAAAAACATGACGGCTTTGAAGAGCTATCTACTTTATTTACAGGAAACTGTGAATAAAGTAGATACTCACGTATATAGTATATAGTATATAGTATATGGTATATAGTATATAGGATATAGTATATAGTATATAGTATATAGTATATAGTATATAGTATATA
>CAJUYG010000325.1:11630-29931 GCA_910591675.1 Galerucella calmariensis
TAGTATATAGTATATAGTATATAGTATATAGTATATAGTATATAGTAGTATATAGTGTGCTTCTTTTGGAAAAAAAAACATAACTTTGATATGGCATCGAGATTGGAAAAAACTAAAAAAACACACCATATGTCTAGTTAATCGAACTAAAAAGTAAGTTCTTGAAGTTCTTAATTCAAGAAGAAAATGGTTAACGACAAAATGAATGTTCTCCACTTGTTCTATTTGTTGTATTCACATTTTTTCTTGGTTTGATTCTATTATCACTTTAGTTTTGTTCGTGTTCACCCCCATTCTTTTTTTTAGATATTTTGACCATCCTTCTTTATAGTGTTGTGAGTTCTCCTGACTTTTTGCTGTTACTACTTTGTTATCAGCAAATATACATTCGCTCATTACAATGTTTTGTTAGACTATTCCTACACCACATTAAAAATCATGGAAGTTAACACAATTATTAAGAAGATATGAAGAAATAAATTCGACAACAATCAAATACAGGGAAAGTACATAAACTAAAAAAAAGGTAGAACGTGTCGCGGGACACACGGTGGGAACTTTAGTTCCTTTTAAGCAAAAATTATGTAATATATTTGACGTTATAGATAAACAATTCTTATAATGCCTCGGTGGCCGACTAGTAAGCAAACCAGACTCTCACGCGTTAGACACCCGGGTTCGATTCCCCGTGAAGAAGTTTTTTTTATTGTTTATTTTATTTTTAAATAATTATTCTGCTTGATATTAATAACGACAACAGGTAGACGTTTGAAATATTTAGCAGAATATTCATTATTATAGATAATGGTACGGTACCCTTCATGAGGGAGTCCGACTGGCAACATCTACTTATAACAGCATCGTATATTTAAAAAGGGAAACCGTAGCATTATACAAATTGGACATTCAAGAACTGTACATTTACCACAAAAAAATTAGTGGAAACATAAAATTGAATTGTTAAATTTTTTCAATTTGAAGTTATATTACAGTTTATAGAAATTTTTATTTTCTAGATTTTTTCTTAAGTGGGTCGTAGAAACAATATGCTGTTCGACTCGTGTGGATTGTCCATATCGCACTTGAACGATTGAGCACTCCGCCTACGGCGTCGTGCTCAAACTTCGTCATCGTGCGATATGGCCATCATATCCACACTAGTTGCACAAACTACTATTTCTATCAAAATATGCCCTTTTACATTTAAAAACAACCTGCCAAATGTCAAATCAATGTATCCATCCATTTTAAAATCATCGAATTAAAACATTGATGTTTTCAAAATTTCAACACAATATATTTCGAAAAGTAAATGTGCTGGACCCCTTAATCCTCCTATCATTTTGTCCAATTTTACGAGAGGAATCTACATGCAAACGTTGTAATTACCCTTAACGTTCGAGATGCTTATACCATTTTTTTCGCGATCGTATTGAAATAAATTCCGAAAATAATTTAATTTTCTTCGAAATGAACAAAAATGATCAACCGCGCAAAAAAAAATTATGGAAATAATAGTAAAAATTTACTCGAAGAAATTCAAGTAGATCACCAGCACTGCGAATACCAGTTTTGCATGGAATTTTAATATCGCATCGGTGGTTCAGTGGTAGAATGCTCGCCTTCCACGCCGGCGGCCCGGGTTCGAATCCCGGCCGGAGCATATGAATCGCTGCTTCGTAAACGAGAGAGAGAATAAGGAGAGAGCACGAGCGCGCAAGCAAGGCACATAACGAAGCAACGTAACATAACGTAGCGTAACGTAACGCATAACGGTCAGATCTTTTGCGTCGCGATCCCTGGTCGCTCAAACATAACCTGACGTAAAGAACTAAAGTTCCAAAAGTTCCAATAACATTGAAAAATACAGAAGTCGTTAAAATTAAACATGAAGAGAACTAATAATAAACTTTAGTTTAAAGAGAACCAACTCATAATACAAGTTTCCTAGTCCATTCAAATAAAGCCAGCCTTTAAAACATAAAACATGATTACGATCATGATTCTTTTTTAATATCATTCCTCTGAACGATTATATTAAATTTCATCAATCTCATGTTTATAAAGTCAAAAAGGTGTGTGAAAAAATTTACAATTCGGCACAGTCTTTGATTAAAAGTATAACAAAGAGTCATAAAATTGGAATGCCCATTAGTACATTCCTGAAAATCAAGATATCACAGTCAACATAGTTTAATTTTCGTAACAAAAGACACTGTCTGATTTATTTAAGATGACAAGCACCAATTTTTTACATCTGACGTACTCTCAAAGCTTTATTTTCACCATTGGCAATTTCATTATTTTCCATTACATCAAAACGATATGACTGCCTCTTCTTATCTTCATAAATTTTTAATTTGTGTGTATTCGTCTCTCCCCATATTCGCAATTTCCAAAGACCATATTAGGGACCCGGCAGAGTTGAGTCGAGTTGAGAGAAGTAGAAGCCATTTCCATTTTCTTCTTTGTTGTGTGTCTACCCTTATACAAAATTTTAGAATAATCGTCATAGCGCGGCCAAATCAACGGAAATTTCCATCCTGCAGGGAGAACTAATGTATATAAAGAGTTTGAGATTGGTCGTAGTATGTTTATAAAGCGTAATAAAATTAGAATTTTTTTAAAGAATAATATATAAAGATAACGACTGGAAGCCTTATTTTCAACTATAATATCTCACAGGAGAAAAAAGTTTGTCGACAAAATTTTCGAAAGGTATGAAAGTTTGTTGCTTGGCAATTGCGCAAACAACAATTTGACAAAAATTTCATGAGCGAAATTAACGGAAAGCAACAAACTTGAATAAAACATTGGTAATTTTTAGTCATATGAAAAATTAGGTGTGAGAACTGAGCTTTTGTTTATTATTTTTATCACGATGTGATTATAGAACATGTATCTACTAAGAAAATTTACTTGGTCTCAAGTTCAAAATTAATTTTAAATGAGTACAACTACAAATACAGCTTCGAGGAGTTGGCATGGGAGTGTCCTGTTAATTTGATCATTTCTTGCTCACCAACACTTTTTTTGCAAGGTAGGAATAGACAATGACAATGACATTCAAAATAAATATTAGAACTATGCGGTAACACAATTTGCTTTACCTTGAAAAAATTAAAATTTGGTCGCTGTAATAATGATATGTGAATTTTGTCGCGGTAATTGCAGGTAGGCTTTTATGTCTGTGGAAAAGATGCCGTTGCTATGGTATTTTGCCAGTGAAAAACACTCTAGAGAATGAGGGTGTGTTCTAACTCTGCAGATTAACTCACTGGTCACAGGACAAGCGGTTAAACTATGTTTAACCACTAATCTGTGGTTAAGCCTTTTTTGCGTTGTAACACGACTTAACGATCAAGAGTCACGTAAACGGTGGATTTCAGTTGGCATCAGTGGGTAAAACCAAAATATCAACCTTTCGTTTCCGTTATTGTCATTTACATTTAGTAATTTAGTTCCTTGCTGTGTGTTTAAGAGTGTGCTTGATTGTCTTTGATTTGTGAAATAGGATTTGTGTAAAATAATTTGACTTATATTTTTATATTATTTATATTATTATTTTCAATTTCATCTATATGATGGGTGAGTTTCTAAGGGCTCTGGGAATCATTTCCAGCTCGAACAGCTCTCGAAAGTCTTCATCATCTGTGAGTTCTTGTAAATCAGCTCTTACTTCTTCCATTTTCCCATTTAGTTCATAACAATTCGTACTAAATGTTGAAAGGAATAATTATATTTTTATATAAACTATTTTGTCACTTATCCATAAGATACTATAAAGTCAATTGCAAATATAAATTGTCCAATTAAAACAGACGATCAGATAGAACAAGTAAAATTGCATTGTTCCGTGTTTGACCATAGGTTAACTCTCTGAGATCTGAAGGTAAACTTGTATAAGGTTAACCAGCTGGTGAACGTCTAAAATTTCGTGTTATAATAACCTTTTGAACTTGGCTAAACAATTAAACATTGAATTTCACCAACCTATAAAAATATTCCATGAGTATCTCATCTATCTTATATATTGCCTCACGAATCTTTGTGTGTATTCTTCCAATGATATTTCACAATACAGGTAATTATATTTTAACTTGAAAGCAAATTATACGTCAAAACTCTGAAAGAAAATTGTTCATTGTTCGCAGAGTTTGTGGAACAAATTATAATTTACGAGCCGCGGCTTCGGAAAACTTCCTCTGAAAAATTTAGAGTGACATATTTATGGTACATGTTTTGAAGGAAACCGATTGAAAAATTTTCTTAAATAAATTAGTTATCATAGGGGCGAATATAGTAGCTGAAAGCTTACTATACCTAGTTACTGAAACAGAATAATTTATTGTGGGTTTTCTGTGACCACGCATTTTTGAAATTTTTGAAAAAGTTAAACAATTGTTAGGACTTAGGTCGAGACTGTATGGAGGATGTTTACCTGGTTTGAAAATTCAAATTTTTCTCGATCTGTGGGTCGTGGTGGAGGATCATTCATCGTTGGGGGTTGGTTTTTCAAAACTAGGCAATGTTTTGGATCATTTTGGAACACCCAAACAGCAGAGTGATGTTTACTTTCGGGTTCATAAGAGTAAATCCAGGATTCATCACCACTGACAATACTGTATAGTGGAGACTCACCTAAATTAAGTTATTATAAAACTCTTGAAATCTAATTGGATGCGGCTTGGTTTTTATTTACAGGTAAATTAACATATTACGTGTAGGTATTTAGAAAGGTGAATTACGATTGAAAATCTAATTTAATTATATAGGCTGTATTAGGTTAAGATAAAAAAAGTTGTGATATTAAAATCAGATAAGGCTTGCGAAGCATAATAATAACATAAAACACAATAATTTGATTCTTAAAAACGTTTAACAGCTGATGATGATATAAGTTTTGAGGGTCGACGAACACACATACCAATTTGTGCAAACTACGATCGGTGATGTTTCTATTACAGGTTGAAATTTTTGTTTGAAAGTAAATCGGTCATTATAAGTAAGAAAAAGGGGTTATAAAAGTGTTTTTTAGGTGATTTCTATGATTATTAGCACTGGAATTTGAAGAACAAAGGCTCATAATTTTCGGTTACAATAGTTATATTTTATTGAGGAGGTTAGTTGATTTTAAGTATACTTTGGCAAGTTTATCTGAAACCGTGAAAGGAATGCAGTCGAAAACGTTCGACATTGCCACGTTTAACTATAAAAAAATAGAAGAACTGATTATGTAGTGATAATAATTATAAATGGGTCTTTTTATTATTAACAATATTAAAAATATGATTAAACGTTAATTTTATAATGTACTTGTTTCCTTGGATTTATTCTATTAACATTATTTTCCAATTTATGAATATTAAAAGAGAACACTTTTCCAAATTTGTTATGGGATTCTTAAAGCTCTGGCAACGTTGTACGAAAACCATAATGACCACACCCTCCGATTACATAATTGGTGATTTTTATCGACCAGGTTACTTCTTATTGGAAAGCGCGTGCGTATGTTCTTCCCTCTCACTTCGTCAATTGACTGATATTGATTTATCCAGTGGTGTTCGTATTGTCAGTTACCTTTGTAATTTCAGTTTTACTTGGTAAAATAGGTACCGTACGCCATTTGTACGTTTGACAGATATACGCCATGTTTTTCCTCGCCTCTTACCGACGCCCCGTAGCTACAGATAAACTTGCCAAACTATATTTTAATAAATTCTGAATTTTGTTGGCGTTCTTGAAATTGTCGGCGAGAAGTTCAGATTTGTTAAAAATCTGCCGCATATTTCCTTATCCTGGACACTCACATATGATATGTGACACTGTTGTTAATTCACCACATTGAAGACATATCGGGGGTGTTGTCCTCCCAAGAGAAATGCGTGCGTTAATACTGTATGCACTCATCTTAATCTCTGTCAGCCCTGGCAATGCTTCTGGAGGTAGCCAAGACCCACCAGAGGGTGTTATGTTATGGACTTTAGGTTGTTGTTCACTCGATTCCATTCCTGATGCCACATTTCTTTCAATAGAGATTTATATTGCTATAGGCTTGGTGCCCAAATAAATTCAACATATTTACCAATAATATGGAGGTGATGTACCTATACAAAATAATATTATCCTTGCTAGTGGATCATCTGAAAATGGGTTTGAAATTGATTCAAGGACGCTGAGAGAGTCACAGACGATAATGGTTTTTTTTATTTAGTCTACTAGCAGTTCCGAAAATCTGGAGTGTTCTGTTTATCATCATAGTATTATTCATATTGTTTTAAATAAAAATACAGAGAAAGTGTTTTTTTATAAATAATTTTGCGGGGTATTTCGAAAATTTGAGAAGAGAGAAAAAAAGGTTACGTCATAAAAAATACATTCACCAGAATTTTGTGGATAGTATGACTTGGTCTCACTTGAATTGTTAAGTAATGTATTCTTCTTATATTCCATTATTTAAATTTTCTTTCAGCTCATTATTTTCATTGGGAGGTTTTGTTGGTAATGGGTGTAGAAATTTTTTGTTTCTGCTATAGCTGCTTTGAAGACTTCTAATGTTTCTTTCCTACGGCGTCTTCCTGGCGGAGATGAAACACCCATACTTTTTGAGCAATGCCCAAAGTAGGAAGGCGAGCTGCTTTGTGTCGGGCGCAAATTTTTATTTTATTTTCTTTACAGACTATCTGGTAGGAACCAAATTACCCACTCCCAGAAGATAATTAGCTTAAAAACTTTCTGTTACCCAACATTCCACCAAACAGCGTTATAGCGTTGAATAATTTTTCACTCAACGGTTATAGTAATGGACAATTGCAAACAATTCATGGCTCAAATAATACTAAACTGGAGATTCAAAACTTCATGGCTGCAAATGATATATTTTGAGAAAAATTATACAAAAAAAACTTTTACAAGTGCTGGAGTCATTTTGTTTAAAGAAAACGTATGATTGCAGAAACATAAATTGGGACATAATGTATTACGACTACCTCCCTAAGAATCCTTATGTGACGAAAACTTGAATCGAGCGTGGTACTGTGGTAGAATTAATTGGGAATTGTCGGAATGACATTCCTAGCGAGAGTTAGAAAGGTTTTCTGTTAAAAATAATTAGTTTAGATGAGGATAGCGATAGCGACACTGAACTTAATATGGAATGGAATTGTAGATTTAAATAAAGGACATCTCCTATATTTTGAAAAATATAATTCAAATTTCTTGAGTTCGACCATTTGCATCTTTTACTTGATGATTTTCTATACAATGGGATTAAACCAGGAGGAGCGGTAATTTTGAAATATTTCACTGGTGAAATTTCCCATATTCCGATTGATTTAGATCAATCCAAGTTTTGAACTAATTTCATGTGTGAAATAAAATTCGAAATCGAAAAAATTTAATTCGAATACTATCTAGCTGTCGAAACGATTATTTCACTTGTGAAATTTTGATTTATTTGGGGTTAGAATTTTGTTTTGTGGTTTTGTGAGATAGTTTTGACATCCCTTCTTTTAGCTTGACTACCTTTTTGAACCTTTTTAGTAACTCTATATAGTAGTAATTAGCATAGTAATAAGCAGACGAGAGTGACGCGAGAACGTTTTATATTTTTTAAATCTACATGGCAAATTTAGAGGAACTGCATTAAATAATGCGAAATAATGTTGTGAAACTTGTGGAGGATGATTTTTAACGCCAAGAACGGTGCTTCATCCTTTTAGGCAAGATCCCTTCAATCTAAGTAACCCCTAGTTCCTAAAAATTTACAGATTTTCTAAAGAAGCTGCTGACGAATTAATAAACATTTTAGATCCGCATTTGGCAGCTTATACAAAAGCATCAGTTATGAACAAATCTACTAGGGTAGGAAAGAATTTGTACTTCGTCAAGAATATGAGACATTTTTTATACATATTAAAATCTAATAATTTCAAGTAGTAACTGTTCTTCGTTTCTATGGAGGTGGTAGTTACCCAACTATTATCGGGTTGAATTTATACTTTTGTGTTGGGTTTTGTAATTATTAAATAATAACGTATACCTATGTGTAATTCAATTTACTAAGCCTGTATAAATGCTACCTATCTCTTAAAAAAATCCCCAATAAGTTATATTAGGATGTATTTTAATTTATTAATATTACTTATATTATATTTTTCAGCATTTACCATCTTATGAAATTGATCAATCTTAATTTTAATTATTCTTCTCTTTCCTTAATAATTTACATTTGAACTAATATTACGGCTATTCCGCTGTTGCCAGATTGTATCGTTCGAATTAAATTCATTTGTGAATTTATAATAATTTCGTTCCCCTATAATTCAAAACTAGCTATACTATTTCGATGGCGAATTTAAAATCGGAATATTTCACTTGTGAATTCAATGGCACTGATTTTCAAAACTTGCCCACCAGGTAGTTTATTGCAGTATATATGCCAGTACCATTGAGCCTAAAACTTACTATACCTAATGCCTCTACTGATTTTCATTATTACAGTTCAAAAATAATATCATTAAAAAAACAATCATTCTGTATAAAATGGATCTTAGGAAGTAGTGGTGCTTATAGTAGGTATTTCACTCACCACCGCTTTAAATTTTCAACACGGAAACCGAAGCGATGCCACCTCCTCCGCAAAACCCGAACGCACGTGGCATCCGTTGGTAAATCATTCGTTTAATTGTTTTCCCCCATAATCCAACGACGAGCCGACCATTTTTAAAAGAAATAAGTTTATCAGAGAAACACATGTGTTTTTGATGCGGCGACCCTAGGTCATGTATTCGGGGTTGGCGGCGTTTTTTACCCCTGAATTGGACTGTTTCGTGGGGTTGTCACAGCAACGACGAGGGGTGGACGCGAGCATGCGCTTTCACAAAAAACCGCGAGTTTGTAAATAATTAACAGAGGAAAAATGGCCGCTTTATACGGTGCCGCATGCAATGTATGACAGGAGAGGTGATTGCATGGATCTTTTGATTATTTGAAGTATTTAAGATACAGGGTGGTTCGTTTAAAGACAATCTTTCAATTTTTATTTCAATATAAAATCTTTATCTTGGTTTGAGGGTTATACAACTCCAAACCTAAGACTTTAACCTAATATTTTGTGAAATCCTTATCAAAAGGAGACATTATAGTCAACTGCAATTGAGTTAAAGTAGTTTTATCATGTGAAGAGGTAGAGAAGTAGGGTACATGTAATTTAATTACCATATTGAGATGGTACATAAAAAATGTGTAATATATTTAAGGTTTACCTAATACCTAACTCTTATGTATAATTTGGGTGCCGACAGTTTCAAATTACCTGGTCTCTATTAGCAGTTTGATTCCCGCAAAGCAATGAGATTATTTACAACATAAAGTTTTTATACAAGATATTAACTGAACTACAGAAAGAAACATGTCGATCGGGAGGCAGTGTACATAAATTAGGTAATAATAGATAATATTTTTGAAAATTGCAAACAATGAATAAACGTCCCATTTGAATTAATTTTTTGCAATTCCGAGACTAAAGTGTTACGTTTAGACCCAAGGGATTTGAAGTACAAAAAAACGTACCATAGTAACATTAATCTTTATTTGTTCATCTTACGAATGATTCATACTGTTGTTCATATAGTTTTCTCGATTTTAGTGGTATTAGTTCTTGAGTAATTTCTTCAGCAGCCTGATCTACGTTGAATTCTTAACTTTTATTCATTTTCACTGATTCTCTTTACGTTTACAATGGCGCCGTTTTGACAGTAACTTTTTTTTATCATTGCCACAGAAACAAACAGAATACGATGCTTATTATGTTATGGCCTTCAATGTTAGTAGTATTACTTTTTATTTGAAAATTATGTACTGCACTCCGCCCTAAGGAATCAAACACCAACCGCGGGATTAAATAGGTCACTTTAGTTGCTTGGTGTATAATATATATACTATGACCGACTTTTTCCAAGACCTTGATATTATAGCCTTGCCGATCCCAAGATTAACCGCATGTAAACATAGGCCACTCGTGATCTATTCTAAGTCGACTGCTTATTGGACGACCCACGTGCCTAGGTCAGTCAATGTTCACGTGTTTTTATTTCCAGCGGTTTTTCTTGAGAACGAACCGACTATAGGTTTAGGTACACGAAAATACACTATCTGTTTACTTCCGCTATTACTCAATAAAACTTGCCCAAATTTTAGAGATCTGGATCCAGGAAGTCAAAAGTTTTCTCGATGTTCATCTGTAACCTTGGCTTCATATTTCTACAAAAAATGTTATAAATGTTTTTTCTGACACAATGTGTGGTAAATGTTAATGGTATATTCTTAAGTAGGTAACATTCTGCGAATAACTTTCGGGCAGGTCCTCTACATCTTTTCGTTTGCAGGAAGATTTAACGATTTGGCGATTTAATTCCTGCAAAACTTCATCGTAAAATGGTTCTTGTACATGTTTTGTTGAGTTAAACTTTTATTACAATCGACCAAAATATAAGAACAAATGATTTGTGCGTACTTTTTGTTTGTATAAGACGTGAAAGCAAGGCGTATCGCTTATTTTTTTGTTCATTTACCCTAAATTGATGTGGTAATTCCAAATATCTTCATTTAAAGTAATCGACGATTTTAAGCACATATATTTTATTTTTTTACATAGTTAGGTGAAATTACATTTATCACGTGGCCATCTATGCTTCTTGCATACCTGTACATTACTTTTAAACCAAATATTTTATTATAAATCACTGTTAAACTTTTATGCAAACATTTGCAAGCTTTTTATGTTGCAAAATAACTCTCTTTAATCTTAGATGACATTTTCATTATTGAATGAATTCATTTCCACCTATAAAATATTCCTTCGTGTAAAAACTTGCCAGTGCTGGCCTTACATATCATTAAGCATTTAATTCATTTGGAAATTATTTATTCATGACATAAAACAACATAGCTTTCTGCTATCATTTAGTATCTTTCAGAAAATAAGTATATTCTCTAGCCTAGCCTGTTTTTTTATTGTTTTAATATGGGACATAATATTTTGGAAAGCTTTCAGTGAAAATTTCAAGCAATTCTCTAATTGCCTTCCTTTTTTTACCAGTAATTTGTTATTATTTCATTGGTAACGGATTTAATTTTTAACAAGTAAAAGTGTGTTGTACAGTAGATGAATTAAGTTTCTCATTTGGTAATTCATGAAGAAGATTGCCAACTTATTAAGAAAATTCCGTTCTCTATGAAAATAAACGATACGTTGATTTATTAAGAAACCTCACTTAAATATAATGAAAACATAAAATCTGTGGGTTTTTATTTTTCAGTAAAATATATGCGACTATCAAAAAATTTAATATAATATCCTCTGATACGAAGGCAAGTGAATTCATCCAACCAATTTTCAACGATAAATATAAGTATGAATTATTGCCGTACACACAAATAGGTTTTAATAACTGTCTTGGCTGTAAGTACATGTAATATTCAGAATGGAAAGTTTATAGAGATGGGAGTTACTATTTACCCTTTGAGGAAATTGTTATAGGTTCAAATAATTAGGTATATATAAAAACTACTTAATAAAAGCGTTTAATAAACGAAATTTCAGTGGAAATTCAAAAAAATAAAAAAGCAAAATGAAATAATTGAAATCTATAAAGACAAGACAAGTGTATCAGCTTGGTATCAATCCAAATTAATAAGTGTGGTGACCTTGAACTACTCGATTAATAACCAATATGTAAAAAGCATCTTTCCGTAAGGTGGTCAGCTGCCAAGGGAATCTTGTTTTTTGGGTTTTTGATGGGTGATGAATGGTCCATAAAAGTTTTGGGAAAAACAATCGAAAATCTTCTGATATCTGTGCCACCGATAGGTATCCCATTTTTATTGAGTAGCCTTCAATTTTGATGTCTTGGAGACATACCCCACTCCATGAGAATTTTTGAGGGTTCTTAAATAAAATTAAATCTTATACATACCGGACGACAAAATTCCACCAAAGATGTGTAACTATTCACGTTACTAATATTATTTTAGGCCTCTTTGAAACCAATATCCTTAGTATTCGTCCAAGATCTGCAGAGCCCTGGATGCTATCTAATACCACCACCAAAGTACACAAGTAAGATCTTTCCACCAATATAAACAAAATTTCCACAATTTGGTGCTGTCCTCTCACGCCCTGGATTCTAGAACTATACAATACAATAAATAATAAGCACTTGAATAACTCAACTTTATTCAATACTCTTTATTTTTATCAGAACACTTAACTTATGAGTGAATGTTTGTATTAATTTCATACCTTAACTTGGAATAAACTACTTACCTGTAAACAATTTTCAGATAGTAAGGCGAATAGTACATAGTGTCGTTCCAAGGTCCTTTGTTACCCCCTTTATTATATAGGGTTATCCAAAAAAAACGGAATTTCCTTTTTTATTGATATATATTGATACAAGTATGTTATTTTGTTTTTTTCGAGCTATACATCAGACAATTTTTGACCGATTTCCATGTTTGACCTCTCGTTACATTCACAAATGTCTGAACTTTCGTAAAATAATTCGCAAACATATACAGTGCGAAACAAAAAATTTCCAGTCAGTTTTAAAGTTTGGTAAAGTTTGGATGTGTCCGCCATTTTGTTTTTTAAACAAAACGCGAAATATTAGATTAGTAGTGTGTCTTGATCAATTATCTTTTAAACAAAACCGACATCAAAAAAATCGATCTATAAATAAAAAAAATATCAATAAAAAAGGAAATTCCGGTTTTTTTTGGACAACCCTATATATTGCCCCTTTTAGAAGATATACTGAAACAGGAATTGTGAAATATACTAAATTTTTATTTTGATATACTTAAATATATTTGTAACTACTCTATTTACAGTTTCCTGCAAATAAATTGTCATTCTAGTAAAACGTGTTTTCAATAGATATCAAAGGTGATTGTATGATATTATTATAACGCTTTACAGAGTCTTTGAAAATCAAAGAACAAAGACTCTCACTAAGAAACAACAACTACTTCGCTGGCTATATGCCACGAAGTATATTGAATTACACTTCAAAGTTATAAGGGGTTGGTATATCAGCAAGATAGAACCAGCCATTTTAGTTTGCAATTTGAGCCACATCAGTATAAGGTAGATACCATTCGTCCAGAAGCTCTGAGAGCATAATTGCAGACTAAATGGTTGGTTCTATCTTGCAGATTCACTTTGTCCTTGTTGTTGCTTCTTAGTGAGCGTTCTTTGTTCTTTGATTTTCAAGGACTCTGTAAGGCGTTATAATATTATTATACTATTACCTATCAACTATCATGTAATGATGGTTATTAATACACAAGCATTAACCGGGATACGAAACGAGCCAAAGGCGAGCTTCGTATGGTTAATGCGAGTGTATTAATAACCATTGCATGAGAGTTGCATACACTATTTTTTCTACGAAGAAATTTGATTTAAAAAAATATATCAAAAATGTACTACCCGGGAGACTCTAACCCGGAATGTACAGATTGAAAAAAACCTTATACAGCGCCTTTAGCCACTGCGCCACGGGAACACGGTTGAGCTGATAGTATAAAGCGTATAATTATGTTACTGTTATACAACATTAAATAAATTATTGTAAACAAAAATAATAAGTTTAAATATGTATTTGCCTTGGTCATTTTTCGGTCTGGTGGTCGACATTTCTTTTAAAAACTAACGCAAAAGATTTAAACTGTCATAAAACACTGTCAAACTGTCAAACATTCTACAGAAAATATTGGGAACATTTTACAGAAAATATTGGGTCTGCCTACTTGGGTATTTGAAAATCTAGATTTCTATTTGTCAATGTTTCAGTTTTATAATGAAAACCAGTGTTATAATGAGTATAATTATGAAACTGAAAATTGGCAACTTAAAGTATAGGAGTAGAAAAATATATTTTTGTTACCTGTCTTGTACACAATAAATAAACTGGATACTGGGTACAGGTAACAGTGCGGAAAATCATTTTATTGAAATTACCTCAAAATAATATCTAGTTATTGCAATTTTTAAATTGAAGTAATATTTTTATAAATGAAATCCTACCAAAATTATATTAAGTATCAATAATTATTGAATGAAAAAAATCATAGATCGTATAGACGAAGGTTTGTGAATAAATTACAGGAACGTCAGGCCATAACTCCATTCCATTTTGTCCATTTTGTAAGGCAAGAAGTCCGCTAGCAAGGGCAATGGTATTTTTAAGTTTATTCATATTTGAATGTTTTTCTTATTTATTTAAACAGTTTTTACCGTGGGATAAAATTATACATTCACTGTGACTAATTACTATTGATTTATCAAAGAAACACTAACACACTATAATAAACTTAATTTATATACACACTGCTTAATGTCTACTAATTTATTTACACTCGGTATAATAATTGTTCTAATTTATCTTCAACACTATTTATATTCACTTTCTGTTCACTCACCGTATACTGAAACTGTTTACCAATTCACTGTATACTGAACAACTCCTCGACTCACTCGCAAACCCGCGTATATATAGTATATATAGGGTTTTCTTCACTCCCAGATGACCTCCTGATGGACTGTCGTGTAACTTCCTCAGTACCTCAGCTACTCTCGATCTCAGGATAACTATTTGTCGTTTATATTCGGAACCATAATCGTTTTCAAGGATTCGTTTCAACAGGCCTTCTTCCAGGACAAGGGAGTCCCACTGAGTCCAATATGCCTTCAGTGTTGATGAAAATCTTGACACTTCTTGCCAGGTACGTCGCCGATTTTCTTGCTTTAGGTGTGGATCATTCTCTTGATCTTCTCTAATCCTGGTGAGTGATCATTCTTTATTGCTGACTGTAGTTCTTGAAACTGCAGCTTCCTTAGATTCCACTTGTTGCAGTGGGAACAGTCTGGTTGGCACGGTCGTCTAGATAGGGAGTCGGCATTTCGGTGACTGACACCAGCCCGATGCTCGATGTTGAAATCGTATTCTTGGAGTCGTTCAATCTATCTAGCGATCTGGCCCTCGGGATTCTTGAACTGCATCAACCACTTGAGTGCTGCATGATCAGTCCAAATTAAAAATTTCTTTCCATAAAGATACTAATAGAAGTGTTCCATAGACTTCACTACCGCCAAAAGTTCTTTTCTCGTGACGCAGTAGTTCCGTTCTGGTTTGGAGAGGACTTTACTGAAATATCCCAGCACTCTTTCTTGGCCTCCTTGGATCTGTGAGAGTACTCCTCCAATTCCTACGTTGCTTGCATCAGTGTCAAGAATGAAGTCTCCTTCTGGTAACGGATATCCTAGAATCGGTGCCGTGGTTAAATGTCTCTTGAGGGTTTCAAAAGCAGTTTGACAGTCTTCATCCCAATGAAAAGTTCTTGTTTCTTCTGTGAGTCGAGGCTTGGCAATATCTCCAAAGTTCCTTATGAACCTTCGATAGTATGTGCAAAGTCCAAGAAAACTCCTGACTTCATGTTTGTCTTTTGGTTGCGGACATTGCTTAATGGAAGTAATTTTCTCTTGATCTACTGCCACTCCTTCGTTATTCACGATATGACCCAGATAGTTGACTCGGTTTTGGAATAACTGACATTTCTTCGGGTTTAACATAAGCTGAGCAGCTTGAAGTCGTTTGAATACATCTTGCAAATTCTTCAGGTGGTCCTCGAATTTCTTACCTAATACTAAATAGACCAGGCAAGTTTTCCAAGATAACCCTCTCAATACATTCTCCATTAGTCTTTCAAATGTCCCGGGCGCATTACAGAGCCCGAAGGGCATGACGTTGAACTGCCATAATCCGGATCCGGTAGTGAAAGCAGTTTTTTTTTGTCTTCTGGGTCCATTTCTACTTGCCAATAGCCAGACTTCAGATCCAAGGTGGAAAACATTTTACTGCCAGCGAGCACTACTGGAGACCCCCATGGACTAGTAGATGGTTCTATTACTTTTTTTTCCTCCATCTCTTGAATTATTCTTTCAGCTTCCTCTCTCTCTTCGCTTGTGGTAGCCTTCGAGCTGCTTGTTTAATTGGCTTGGCATTACCAGTATCGATTTTGTGTTTGACGGCTGATGCTTTACCAGTATTCCCTCCTTTTGGTACGAATAGGTCTTGATACTGCAAGAGGAATTATCTCATTTTCTTTTTCTCAGCTCGATTCAAGGATTGGCCAGCTATTGACAACATCTGTTCGAATCTGTCATTAGAATTGTCGGTTGTCGTTGTTTGACGAACTACAGACGTCACCGGTATGCAACATCCAATTCTGGTTTCCTTCTTGAGGGTATTTGGGTAATCGTTCACGTTTATAGCACGTACTGGGATCTCCTTCGCTGACGTAACCAGTCCTTTTCCAATTAGCACTCCTTTACCAACCTCTTCGTCGTGGTTCCAAGGTTCCATCATAACCGGTGTACCTTCTTCCATGATTCCCTGTAGCCGCGCTACTATCATGGTTTCGCTTCGTGCAGGAAGAACAGTATCTTCCTGTACAGCTGCCAACACCATTCTGCTTTCATGTGGATGAAGGAATACTTCTTCGGAACCCACCTTGATGGTTCTGTTTCTAAAGTCTTACATGTAAATTCATTGCGTCCATTCCCAGAATCACGTCTTCTTCGATGTCAGCTACGATTACCGTATGCGTAAATTTTTCTTTACCGATTCCCAATTGGATTTGCGTCTCTCCATGAACATTGGCACTCTCCCCTGTTGCGGTCCGGAGTCGCAGCCTCGTTGGCAGAAGCTTCTTAGATTTTATTATCTCTGGCCGTATAATGGTTCTAGTTGCTCCAGTATCCACCAGTAGAGTATATTTCCTGCCATTAACTTCGCCACCCCACACCTGACACCAATGTTATGTTTTTCTTTTTTATTTACACAGTTTTTACCGTGGGATAAAATTATACACTCACTATGGCTAATTACTATTGATTTATTAAAGAAACACTTACACACTTACTTAATTTATATACATACTACTCAATGTCTACTTATTTATTTACACTCGGTATAATAATGATCCTATTTATATTCACTTTCTGTTCACTCACTGTATACTGGAACTGTTTACCGATTCACTCTCCTCGACTCACTCGCAAACCCGCGTATATGTAGTCCCCCGAATCTCTAGAACTTTCTTGAATTCACCGCCTTCTACGCTGTTCGAGAACAGTCTCGATATTACCTGCGAAAGAACCTTTCTAGAAAGGTCGCATTCATAGTTTGCGACAGGACCGGCTTCAGAATCAGTGAGTTCGTAACAATATTTTGTCGTCCAAAAATAATGAATCCAATTTCATCTTCTATTTATTGTAGGTATGTACCGACATCTAAAATTTCCAAGTAGGTATGTCTCTAAGCGGATTAGTTTTAATTCCTATTTGCTGTTAATAACAACTGATAATTTAAATTTGCCAAATAGGTTGAATAAAAAACTGCAGTTTTTTTCTTACATCACCATTTGATCTGGAATTATTTGTTCCGTGTGGTACTGTCTATCTCAGTCTTTTATATCTTTTATAGCTCTGTAGTAGGCTCGGTGTACAAATTAATTTTCCCCACAATAGAGCATTATTTTGGTATTTTAAGAATTTTGTTCGGGATGACAGTGATGTAGACCACTGCTATTGTTAGGATATGTTTAATAAATTTTACTTAATTATTATACAACATTGCTGAGAAGTCTCGCACCAACGGATAAATGGAAAGTTATGAAATTCTAGGACGATGGATGAGATCATTCTGCATATTTTAGAACAAATTATCACTTCACTCGGAAATTGTAATCGAAATTTAACAAAAATAATAAAATTGTGATTAAATGAAATTAGTTGTTACATCAATTCAAAAACTGAACATTTATTTAAGTTGCAAATACTCCCAATAAGTATTTAAAATTTGTTTGTTGACAATGATACAATCTCTTTTCGAAGATACAAATAGATTCGTTGATCATTTGTGAAATAACTCCCTGCATTTCGAGACGTATGTTATCCTTTAAATCGTTCAAGTTAGTTGGTATGTCAACATTAACGCGATCTTTCAGGTAGCCCAGAGAAAAAAAACCAAGCGGTGTCAAGCTGGGGGATCTTGCCGGCCACTCAATTGCACCTTTTTGACCAAAAATGTATTTAAATATTTCTTAACGTCTCTTTGATATGGAGAGTGGGGCAGGTCATCTTGTTGAAAATATACGTTCATATTAGGAAATAATCGATTTATTCCAGGTATAATTTCATTTTGGAGTAAATCAAGATAGTTAGCACTGTTAA
>CAJUYG010000325.1:44931-56321 GCA_910591675.1 Galerucella calmariensis
CATTAAAACTGTGTAATTTAGATGTATCTCCCTCAGCAAAGTAACGAAGAAAAACAGTACCCATCAATCACTTTCACGTTTATAATTAAAATATCGTTAAAAGAACCTCACCCCACGGTGTTAGGTGAGTTCCTAACTTTTGACTTCCTAATTGACCAACAAAAAATAACTCGGCTACGAGTAGCGTGCTCGATTATATTAATTGTAATTAATTTCCCCAACCAAGTGAAGAAAATGGAAACTAATTTCGAGGAAATAAACCAGAAAATAATATTTTTTCACAACAGGCTGACGAAATGAAATCGTTTGGTCTCAGAAAATAAATGCCATTATGCTTATTCTTTAGGTATTTATAAATGCTTATTGTGATGAATTTTAAAAGTATCAGTTATTTAGAATGGGTATGTAGTGTGATTTCTGCGAGCTATAAAATAGAATAAATGAATAACTTTCTCACCCATACCTGTTATTTAAAATTAATGAGGTGTCAAACTAAACAGAAATATGGTGTTTTCTCGATGTTGATAGTGGTGGATGAAATCATCATTTCAAGTATCACCATGAAAAGATATCAAGAGGAGTCAAATCAGGTGACCTAGGCGGCCATTTTATGGTTTCTCTTCGACATATCTACCGATTTGATAAGACGTTCAAGTAGCTGCGCACCAAGACAGCATTTCAGGATTTTTCCTTAAAGTCGCTGGCTTACGAATTTATTCCTCTCATTTGTACCATACTGTATTATTTATTATCAAAATGATCTCCACAACAATAGTAACCAGTTGTAGTCAGTTTATATTTTCTTCTAGCAGCTTCAAACCATTGGTTGTATATTTTACATATTTTTGATTCTCCGACATCAGAAATTCTCCATGCCAGGCTAAAAAATGTAACGATTCTGTTGGCAGATTGGCTTACTTTTTACTTCCTCTAGGAGTTCATCTGTGACCTGTTCCAACAGCAGATGTGGTAAGACTCTTTCCTGTGGGCATCTCTTCATTATCGAGACTTTCATGAAATCTCTAAATGAGGATGTCATTGCTGTCTTGCTGGAAAAGTTGTTTTTCATCCACCGACATGTTGAGTCGTCTGTTCTATGCCTTGCAACACAACGTAGGGTCCTAACCACTGGACGATCACGGCCATTATCACAGTCATTATCCTGAGGTGGGTTGAAGGACACGTCAGGAGTAAAGGTAATCGCATTGCCGATTCTTTAGCCAGGGAAGCGGCTGGACTAAAAATTTTAGGACCCAGTGACACCTACGGAACGACTTCGACAATTGCAGAACTAGCCAAACGTTACACCCATGCTCAACCCTTTAAGAGATGGGATGGAATCAAAGGATGCAGTCTTGCTAAAATCACCCTGGGCGACCCTGGAAAGCTGGCGCTGGAAAAACCTACGTTTAACAGTAGGATTTCTGATTAAACACTGTCAACTAACGAAACATCTCCATACTAGGGGGCTAGTGGACACACCTCTATGCAGGATGTGTGAACAGGAAGATGAAACTGTCAGGCATGTCTTATGCGAGTGTCCGGAGTTATCGTCGATCAGAGAGTGTGTGGTTCGGTGAGTCTTGGCCTACTCCTGCCGATATAAAGGAGATGTCTCCTAGTGACCTGTCCACCTTCCTGAGAAGGACAGGATGGACGATGACCTAGGAGGACAACTCCTCGGGAGGATGAGCAATGGGTCACATGTGCCCTAAGTGCTGTGAGCCTACTCTCACCCTCCCTACTCTTCAGAAACAGATACCTTGCAACAGCAGCTCTCATGGAGTTGAAGGAGGTTTGATCGAACACTCCTTCTGTTAAGAAGAAGGTTCTCGATTTTTTAGAACAGCCTAATTTTCGACACCAGTTGTTGTAAGTCTGTTTCACAGGATTTACCTGAGAGGCATGCTGCTTATAATGCAGTGGCCTATTAAAAAATTACTCTATCATGTTTAAAATAAAAGAAGACAGAGTTATTGGCAAGAATGACTTTGCCTGGCAATAATCATTTTCTTGTTTGGGAATAAAAACGATTCTGAATCTTTTTGAGAGTATCTAGTAATGCTTTGAAAAGTTTACATAGTACTGGAGATAGATGTGTTTTCCCCTGCTATAGATACGCTGGCTTAGCTCACTTTGCTCTGGGCTATTACTTTGTTAGCTGTACTCCAATCCTGTCTCCTCACACCAGCTATGCGAAATGAAGGCCTTATGGATAGCTCCGTTTCTGTTTCTACGAGATCCGGTAGATATGGCTGAAGGCTACAGTTTCTGTGTATGAACCGTTGGGTTTTAAAATATTGCCCATGAGGTTAACAGGATCTTTGGTAGAGATTTTCTGAGGTTGTTTCCATATCTTTTCAGTATTTCCTCCAGGAATCTCTTTTTCCCTTCATTTTCTGTTTATTGTATACAGTTAGAAAAGAGTATTATTATTCCCACTCTCGTATTCTTTTCGCATCGTTAAGCTATTTGCGAGTTTTTAATTTTAGTTTTGTAAGCTCCTCATTCCGCCAGGTTAGTTTATTGCTGGAAGAACGGGTTACATCAGAACAGTTGTGATAGGAGAGATCGAATCACCTTACAAAGCTGTTCGGAGGAATGCTCTATACTAATCATCACTGAATTTTACTTTTTCTTAACATTCCCTAGAAGGTGCTCAAGATCATTTCTGTATTTCTCCCAGTTCTTGAATTTCGGTACTTCACTGTAGTGAAGACATGCAGTGGGTAAGCCAGAAAAGCTTACATCTGTTAAATTACAACGCCTACTACTTTCATTACTATTAGGATGCTCACCATGTGGATTTGACGACACAGCTTTCAGATTTAAAAACTCTGAAAAAGGCCCAGTTCACTCGTCATATTGGTCACTTGAAACATTTTTCGGGTAATCATATCCCAAAAAAAGTAACACCAAACCCGTTTTATTAACAACATTTTCGAAGTAAGCTTATCTCAACAAAAACCGTTCCTGGATCCCATTCCTAGTAGACTGAAATATTGTTAGAATGTCATACAATGAAATATTTCATTTCACATTTTACCAAGGATAATATGAATATGTGTATGAATAATGTGAATGGACCTAAAAAAATTTTATATCAAATTTTTTGCAGTCTTGAACTATTATTCATTGTCTACTTGTAGAATTTTTTCGTAGTGTCAGATAGGGATCAGAAATTTATAAAACTTGAGTATTCTTGATACAGTAGCTATGGAAGTGATTCTCAACCTCACACCATACATATAGTGGTGGAGAGTGTGGCAGAAAGAAAAAGATACATACCAAGTAGAGAGGGAATCATTAAAAAAATTACCTTCCTACTCCTTAGAAATCAGAAAACCTGGGGCATGTCACAAGATGATCTGATGAAAAAAGTTTATCTTTCCAGAATTGAACTAGGCGAGAACAATAAAGTCACCTTACTGGACACACTGTAATAAAAAGAAATGAAATATCAAATGAAGTATAGCAAAGAGGGAAACTAAAATACCCTTTTGTGGAGCCTGAACTCTTTTGCGGAATCAGCTCCAATGTAATATTGGAAGAAATAGGTAGGTAAAGCCAAAAAAAGGGAAGATCTGACCATTGGAAAGATCTAGTAGGGCTTAGGCAATCGAAGACTCTACTACAACCTGTTGAGATCAAATGATTGCATAAGTGAAACTGCCACATATTGGGTGGGTTGTGGTTTTCCATCTCCTTTCGTCGAAAACCTCAGACTAGTCGAAGTAGCACAGTATGTGTATTGAGGTTTCCTTATCTTGGGAAAACCTGCATATGGTTGTTTCTGCCAATCCTATGTTATTCATATGTCAGGAGCCCAATCAGGTTCCTAATTGTTCTCATATTCTGGCTCAGTGCAGTCCCAAACTAGTTTGAGATTTATCTGATTGGGATTGACTGCTATTATAGCCGCTTGGCTGTCGGAAAATACTATAATGGTATTTTCCTTAAACTCTTGATTGATTGCAGTGCTGTATGCTAGCATGTGTCTGATGACTCTTGTATATATCCATATGATCATTTTTGGTAGTAGCTCCCTGTTCATTCCACACATTATTTTGCACAGATTGAGAGCTATCGTACCTTTGTGTATTATTTTTTGTAGGAGATTCCATGTCAACTGTAGTCAAGTATGGCTCAAGTATTTTGCTCCTTATGCAACTGAAATTTCCATCCTATTAAGAATTGGTAACTTCAGACCTCTCATTACTTTCTTGTTGGTTGAAACAACTATTGTGGTTTTAAGAGGGTTCACAGTTAGGACCTTATCTTAACACCACATGGTGAAAGGAACACTCACTGTCGATCAATCCCAGAAAGACTGAGATGGTCCTTTTCACCAGGAAAAGAAGTTTATCGGGTTTGAAACCTCCCGAAATCTTCAAAAGCAAACTAAACTTTTCGGAAGAGGTGAAATACCTTGGTATTACCCTCGGCAGGAAACCAACATGGAACTCGCATCTACACAGCAGAGCAAAAAGAGCATATGTGGCTTATGAGCAGTGTCGGAGGACAGTGGGACGCACATGGGGTCTGTCACCTTGTGTGATCACCTAGATCTACACTGCAATAATAAGACCCATGTTAACGTATGGAGCAATTGCATGGGGACCGAAGGTTCTACAAGCAACGGACATTAAAAATTATATCAAATACAGCGAATGGCTTGTTTAAACATCACTGGACCCCTCTGGACCTGTACGTCAAGGAGGAAGTAGGAGTGGGCCAATTGAGGTTAAGCATATGGCAGGGAGCGCTCACTGCGCTACCTCTGCTGCAGGCAGCCAACGATGCAATCGAACCCAGGTTTTTGTTTAACAAACCCTACAAAATTCAAATAAAACAGAACACAGAGCCAGATGCTGCAAATACAATACGCATATATACACATGGTTCAAAAATGAAAGAAGGCTCAGGATGTGGAGCACTAAGCCTAAAGATTAAGTTGGGAATGGGAAACAATACCAGCGTGGTTCAAACAGAACTGGCTGGTACCTCAATTGCCACAAAAGAACTAACTAGAAGAGGAATTTCTGACAAAAACATAATAATCTGCACTGATAGTAGACAAGCCCTATTAGCCTTGAACAGACAACGTGTTATATCGAGGCTAGTACTAGAGTGCCACCAAAATTTAGCTGACGCCTCGGCAGATAACAATATTATCCTGAGGTGGGTTAAAGGGCACGACAGGAGTAAAGGAAATCGCATTGCTGATTCTTTAGCCAGTGAAGACGCTGGACTAAAAATTCTAGGACCCAGTGACACCTACGGCCTAACGACTTCGACAATTGCGGAACTAGCCAAACGTTACACCCATGCTCAATCCCTTAAGAGATGGGATGGAATCAAAGGATGCAGTCTTTCCAGGATCACCCTGGGCGACCCTGGGAAGCTGGCGCCGAAGAAATATTTGGCGATGACCAGGAAAAACCTACGTTTAACAGTAGGATTTCTGACTGGTCACTGTCAACTAAGGAAACACCTCCATACTATGGGGCTAGTGGACACACCTCTATACAGGATGTGTGAACACAGGAAGATGAAACTGTCAGGCATGTCTTATCCGAGTGTCCGGAGTTATCGCCAATAGGAGAGTGTGTGTTCGGTGAGTCTTGGCCTACACCTGCCGATATAAAGGAGATATCTCCTAGTGACCTGTCCACCTTCCTGAGAAGGACAGGATGGACAATGACCTAGGAGGACAACTCCTCGGGAGGATGTACAATGGGTCACATGTGGCCTAAGTGCTGTGAGCTTACACAGTCACCCTCCCTACTCTACAGATACAGATACAGATCTTAACACCACTTGTTGGTTTGTTTAGGGCACTTTGTGTCTGCTCGCTGCTGTACCTGTGAATTTGTCTTTCGCAATAATTGCAAGATCATCGGCTTACCCTAAGCAATACATACCGTTGGTTACCAGCCTCTTCAGTAGTTCGTCTACTATAATAGCCCACAGAAGGGGTGATAGCAGACAACTCCTGCCTGCGCTAGTTGTGACGGTGGTATCGCCAATGGATAATATGATTACCCTTTTTTTCAAAAACTTGCGTTCATATACTGACACAGAAGTGGTATCTCCTTTTTTCCAGAGTTTTGATAATGTTCTGTAATAAATTTGAATTGTATTTTTATTGTAGATTTCAGTTTTATTAATCAAATTTTTATTCACTTAATTACAAAAACTGTCAAGATAAAGACCGCCATGTATGCTTCAAATTGAATAAAAATATCTCGTATCTCCCTGCTTTTTCATTCTAAACGCTCCCAAGGACTCAAAGTCCAATTAAATGTCAAGGATTGTAAGTAGCGACAGTAGTAGGAGGAAAATTCCACCTGCACAGAAATATGTCGTTTTTCCCCAACTCATTTAAACTTTTCAAGAATATCTGGTCGATTTTATATATTTATGGAAATGATTGCTTATTCCATAATTGACATGGAAGAGGATTTCACCAGATAAAATATTTCTTCTTCCTGTACAGTCTAATTGGAGACAATGACGGAGATGTGTAAAGTGATAAAACAGGATTCAAAATACAATTATTTCTTGTATAATGCTTTACATAAAAAACTAAAAATTATTTAATTGTTTCATTAACTTTATATCGAAAACTATGTGGGCTGAGAATTAAAGAATGATATACATAATGACAAAAAGAGTATCCAAAACTGGTTGTTCACATCGTCCATACCGTTCAGTAGGTTATGATGTATAAATGCAGTTTGGCTAATTTTAGATTTTTTACTAGAAAGTAGAAGAGTCATAGGTTTCATGATAAATGGATTCAAAACTGGTCAATATCCCCAATAATTTTTAAATTCTGGTCTGGGATTACGAAACTTGGAAAGAAAGACGAATACTGAAGACTCAATAGAATGGAATGGGATATGAGACCAGAAAGTAAAAGAGAAAGTTCAAGGCAAAGGATTATCATCATCTCAGACAGTTCTTTCGTAATCAGTTCTAAAGTGGTAAGGGAATGCTTACAGAAACCCAATGAACTAGGCGAGTACAACATTGTCACACTCTTAGACTAGATAGTCTAAGGTCACACTATTATGGATTCCAGAGTAAAAGGAAATGAAATAGCAGATAGCTTAGCAAAGAGGGGGACTGCAAAAATCTTCTGGGGAACGGAAACCTTTTGTGATATCAGCTCCAATAGAATATTTGAAGAAATAGACAATGCTGAAAAGAGGAGAAGATCTGACTACTGGAAAGATCTAATGGGGCTTAGATAATCAAAGATTCGATTATATTAGAATTGGAGTGGCTCTTTGTCCTATATCACTGCGACCTTTGCAGATCTATTGTGATCCTCCCTATAATTAGAGCTCGATATCTACCTTCCTTATTTTTATTAGACTTATTATCCAGGATAACGCCTACCTTGCGTAGCTCTCTGCCCTCGGTTTTTCTCCTCTAAGTAAGTGAAACCGCACCATAGCTGTGCCTTCGTACTTAGAGTATGAGCTCAAAGATACTCCTGGAAAATTACAGCCAGTTGGGAACAATGAATGCCTGAGCCAAAGCCTGCAGATATTACAAAATTCCTTTGAGAATAGGTATTCCTCAGAAACTAAGTAGAAGATATGGGGCGCAATCCTTTAGGTCTCCAATATACATATACATACAAATGTCAAACATTTTTTCTCCCAAATGGAGGAGTGCCATTGAACATTTGGTCAGGATGATTATTCAGAAAAATGCAATTTCAAAGAAAATAGCCTAGCGAAAATCTGTTCAATTCGCACAAGACAATTTCAATTTTTTTTTTTAAACTCATATTAAATCAGATTCCAATCAGAGCGTTAAAAATATGTTCCATATACATCACTAGAGAGATATCTCAAGCTATTCTTTGGGCTCCTCCAATAAGGGAAAAGTGGGAAAACGTTATTTTGACATATAAGCATGCGCACTTTTATCCATACGTTAATACCGTTTAACGTGTTCTAGTCTGGTTCACATGTACGATTTTAATCAAAATTTTTGTATATTCACCGAAAATTACGATCAAGGTGTCATTCGATTCGGATTGTTATGCAGATAGTTTAAGGAAAAAATCCGAAAGGGGCCGATAAAAATTGCAAAAGTTATAAACAAGATAGTAAAAAAAAAGTGGGGGTTTAGTTTTTTTGGAATATCTCGAAAACTATTGAAGATTTTCGATATTAAAAAAAAGATCTAAAAAGATTATTCAATTTACTAAAAAACAGTTCCGACTCCCGAAACTGTAACTTCAATATTTATAATTTTTACAGAGCCCTGAAAATAGTACCAAAAACGGGTATTCTCACTTTCACGCGCGCTCCGTCACTCTGACTTAGTAACTAAAAAAATGATTTAAACATATTAAATATAAATATTATGAAATAATAAAATTCAAGTACTATTGGGATACATAAATAAACAATAATCCGCGGTTAAAAAATTGTTATTCCAATTTTTCCATTATTTATCCATTTGTTAATTAGCAACTTTTTCTACATTGAATGTTAACAGAAAAATCGCAATAATTATTAAACTAAAACCTTAAGATTTCTTTTACTTTTTGGAGTTATTCTTAATAGGCTAACAAATAAATTACCGTTGGAAAAATTAAAAAATTTTGATTCTCCACTTTTTTATTAACTATTGAAAATACGTATAAAATGAAAAATTACAAAAAAGTAATTAATAATTTTTTTTTTATATCTTGAATGCTAAGATTTTGAAATGTTAAAAGGTACATAAAAATATTTTTATTTTATTTTTTATCTCCATTGTTCAAAAAATTGTTATAAACAAATGCATTTATGAGCAAATCAAAAAAAATTTTTCCTAATCTATTGGTTGATACAATTTATGATTTTTAAAGAAAAAACGGTTTCTCAAAAAAATTTATTTATTGCTAAAAAATGGGTTTGTTAATTAACAATCCATTTTTGCGACTAAATATTAAAATTAAGAAGCCATTTTTTCTCTAAAAATCATAAATTCTATTGTTTCGGTGTTTAGGGTGGAATAAAGGCTCATTATTTAGGTGGTCGTTATTTTGACGTATATGGGATGGTACACACCTAATATATAAAAAAATGTTAAATTGATTATATTTAAAAAAGAAATTAACTAACCTATTCCACAGCTGCTCTCGTCTTGGTAGTCAGTACATTTTTCAGTGTATTTATTACTATGAGTAGATTTTCAATTAATTAGTGTGTTTATTGAATGGTTTCTATAGTTTGCAGTTTATAATTTAAGGAGACTATTTATTTAATAGGAATTTTTGTGGGGATGTGGCAATACCAAAGTGTACTGTTTTAAGAATTTAATTCCGAGCTTTCGAACCACTACGTGTTTACTTTCAACAATTTAATATAAAGTTTTTATTTATTTATTTAAGCTCCTGTTTGCAGTTTAGATATACTAATCTACAGTTTTATTGTCAGCGCCGGCAGTTTAATTTAGTGGTTAAATGATCAAAATCAAAACTCAAAATCTCACCGAGGAAAGTTTTGAAAAAGAAGAATTTAACGTAACAACTTTTGTTGTACAATAACTCTAGTTTTCATTTTAAAGTTCAACACCGTTATACGAAAATAACGTTCTACGGTAGTATCGGCTTCGCTTGCGAAATCTCTCTATTAACGTCAGTCTAAGCCTCTAAGGTCTAAGGTATGTTTATAACTTGTATGCCATTGTATTTTTGGCAGAAACTCCTAATACACAAGAAGCGTATCTCATTGAATTTGCATTATCTAGGAGAATCAACGCTTACACTGACAAATTGTTGTAGTGGTTAATATTTTTTAATATATTAGCACGGTTGTTCTGAAAAAAATCACTATTAGCTATGTTCGCGGATATGTAATCCGAACCCGTTCGGAATTAACTCTGAATTGTCTAAAGCACATGCCTAAATACGTATTGGCAGCCATGGAGACTTCCGTATCGTCAACGGTTTCATAACCACAGATCACCTCTTAGAGCCTGAAAGAAAACATAAACTAAAAACAAAAATAAATTGCATAAAGAATTTAAGTTTTATTTTTCCATTACTAGCTGTGAAGTTGTATACCCAGGAGATTGTCTTTAACATATTTGCTGCTTGAAATTACCCATCAAGATAAAATTATTTGAATATAAATGCCATTAGTTTAAAATTCGCGCTCAACCAAAAATGACTGATGACATATGGAGTACGTTTATCATCTATGGATTAACCAGTCTACTTGACAGTCAGACGACGGGATAAACTCTTTTTGTGGTGCGCTTGTGAACGCTGTGGTGTAGAGTGTGAAAAATTATATGAAATGTTTTATGAACGCTCACTTTCTTACCATCTTACACTCAAAGTGTTGTGTTGTGAACGCGCATGTGTGTAAAACATATCCACACGTTTTGTAAAATTTTTGTATGTTGTTGTATAATTGGTTTCATCGATTCGTTGCACTTAATATGGGTGTTTATATACTATAGGAATTATTGCTGTGTGTTTAAATTGTAATAGCAAAAATAAAGAAGTTCGTATGCACCGTTTTCTCTTTTAAAATCCTTTGGTAAGTAGTATTTTAGCATTGAAATAGTGTATAATGTCAATTATTTTTAATTTTTGTCTCAAATTTGGCTGGTAGTGGAAAAAATTGTATATACACCACGGTGGTGAAGACATTTATAAGTCTCGCACCTTAAACTTTAAAAATAAATTATTCTGTGCCTCTATTCGAAGTTCCTAAATCTCGCTCATCACTTCTTGCATCTACGTCCCTGCATAAGCTCTATCAAAATTTAAGGAATTATCGTTCCTTACTTTGATGTCTGAATGTAGCAGGATAATGAGGACATCTTTACATTCAAGTCTTATTGTTAGTCGCATTGTTATGCCCTTCTTAAGAGCAATTACATAATGATAAAAATAATGAGCAAAAACAGTTTGTAGATATATTTTAAAATGCAAAAAACGGAGGTTGTTTTTTTCTCTCAAAAATGTTAATAAAGAATTTGTCCACGACCACCTAATAATAAGTCAATATTTTACCTCCTAACTAAAGGTATATGGTACCCATATATCAACTGTCGTGAATTATGGTTCATAATACACTGTAGTGTATTATGGTTCATAATTCACGACTAGAGATGGGGGAACAATATGGAATAAACTATTAAATCTGTGTATTTTGTTCAGGAAATTTGTGTCTGACATATATCGTATCTATAAAATATTGTAATTTTTAGTATTGATACTTTTCATAACGATATTTTCTAATATTAAGTATTTTGAAACAATATATTTATAACGATACGTTGTATTGATACTTTCTACAGTATCGCCCATCTCTATATATGTCAAATTATTTGAAGTAGCTGCCACAACATTTTGAGGTTAGTAA